>JAKSZP010017904.1:0-27594 GCA_022478985.1 Massospora cicadina | reverse complement strand
CCAAATCTCAAATGGCCAGAAAGGCATGAAGACTGAGGTTTCAGTCAGAACGCCCAATGGTTTCAATTCAATCAATATGCCAACCAAACAAAGCACCCTCCTACCAAAGTTGTTGAAGATAATCCTTGACGATCAGGCTATAGCATTGGGCGCCACCAACGAGGGTTTAAAGCCCCCAGTAGGTAATTTGGGTGTTGCAGCTGATGTGATGCCATTGACCAAATGAACAGTCCAGCAACCGAGCGCGAGTGGGTTGGGCGTCCTGAACCTGTTCCCAACCAAATGGACCCGCACCTATGAGGGGTGTCCTCAGGGGATTCCTGTCACTTGTCAGGCCAAATGCCATCACACCAACCATTGGAAATGTAGCTGAGCCCCAGTTTGGACATTTGAGTTCAAACTGACAGTGACTCAGCCACCGCCAAATTTTGTGATGTCAGTTCTCAAGTAACAAACCCACCCATTCCCAAACAATTTGCCAGTTAGGTTGAAATTGCGGGATCTGATCCCAGCTTGTCACTACCTCAATTGACCACTATTTAACCAGTTGCATAGCACTGTGAAAATTGTTGGTCAATTTTCTTCCTTTTCCTTCAGATAAAATTTTGCCAAAAAACCCAAACAATTTTTATTAATTCTTCTAACCGCATCCCTGATGGCGTTTCCCTGGTGGCCTGTCAATCCGTATACCAGATGGGCTCTACCAGTACTTGTGGTCACTATGGCCCCCTCTGTTGTTGATTGGGTTCAGCAAGTCTGATATTTTTGGCTCTATGACCCTATTATCACTAACTTTTGACAGCAATACTTGGGGATCTTGTGGCCATATATCCACAAATTGCAAGAGAGAATCTGTCTCCTTGCCGCCCCAGTTGAAATGGCCCCATATGCCAAGGATCTCATAAAGACCATCTCAGTGATTCCACCCCCTGAAGTAAGACCCCCTGGGTCAGGAGTGGGTTCAGTGTGGTTCATCGTCAAGATCATTCTCACCTTTATGCTGCACCAACAATTCATCATTTCCCAATGCCCAGTTCCATATCAAGTCATCCAGTTGGCAATGCCTCTGGCATTCTGGCTTGCTTTTTGGGTGCTTATGCATCCCAACTGGCAGGCCGGTCTAAACTTCTTCTGCCATTTCCATGACAGTTCCCTCCATCCCTGTGTGGATTATGGACATCTAAACAAAGTCACGGTTCATGATCCTTACCTTCTGCCCCTGGAGCAGTTGATCAGCCAAGCAATTGACAAATCCCGTGTGTTCTCAGGTCTGGATCTGGTGAACGCCTTTAACCAAATTTGGGTAATGGAAGGGTAGGAATGGTTAACCGCAATCTGAATGAAGCAAGGCATTTTCCAATTCTTCTTAATGCCCTTTGGGCTGAAGAATGCACTTGCTATGCTTCAACAAATGATTGACAGTGTACTGGGCGATCTCCGGTTCACTTGTATGGTCAAATATATTGATGACATTTTGGTTCATTCCCCAACTCCCAAACAACATGCTATAGACTTATAAGCGGTCATGGCTGCTTTTCACAAGGCATGCTTGTTCTTCAAGCCTTCCAAATGAGAGTTCTATAAGGAGGAAGTTACCTTTCCTGGGAACCTAGTCCTCAAGGATGGTTACGTGATTCCTCCTAATAAGTTGGATGCTATCCGGGAATGGCCCACTCCAACAACCCAGAAACAATTATGGAGTTTTTTGGGAACCATTATTTTTCTAGTAAAATTTTCCTCAGCCCTTTCCCAGTTAGCTGCCCTGCTTTACCCCCTCACAGGCAAGAATGTGCCATTTTGTTGGATGCCCAAATGCCAGTAAGCGTTTGACTTAATCAAAGAGGTGTTTTTATCCCCTCCCATCCTGAAACATGTGGATCCTGCCAAGCTGTATATCGTTGCATGTGATTCCTCCTTGGTGGCAGTGGGGGCAGTTCTGCTCCAAGAGCACAATGGCTTGGAACATCCAGTCGCCTATTTTTCCCAAAAATTCACCTCAATGGAGCAATCTTGGGCCATCTACAATAAGGAGTTGGCAGCCATTGCATGGACGTTGACTCACTGGAGGTACCTGTTGCAGGGTGCCCAGCATGAGTTAACTGTGCGCATGAATTACCAAACTCTCTAGTATTTCTGTAAACCTCAAAAATTGATACATCAGCAAGCGTGCACCTATTAGGACTTATATAATTTCAATTTCAAATATGAATTTGTAAAAGTTGCGCTTAACATACTTCCCAATTTTCTTAGCTGCAACCCAGCCCACTGTCCCTTGGACTCAGATGAAGTGGACCACATTACCATGATTCCTGCCACTCAAATTCTGTCAATTGTTTCCCCCGTTGTTTCTTCTGTCACCCAGGCTCCTGACGCTCCCCTAGTTACACAGGTCTTAGCAGCCCAAATGATTTGCCCCAAGGAAGTAGAGTTAGTTGAGCAATTATCTCTCCAAAATCATAAACACTTCCTTTATTTCTTGATGGAGGGCCTCATTTATTTCAGGTCGCAGATTTGGGTCCCCCTCTCTTCAGAGCCAAGGTATTTTGTGCAAATCATGACCCTCCAATGATTGGCCATCCAGGAAATAATAAATGCATTGACTTGATAAAGCAGACCTATAATTGGGTGGGTTTAACCAAGAAAGTTATGGCCTGGATCAAAAATTGCATTACTTGTGCTTGGGCTAAGTCAGATCACTTTGGTAGAAATAGACTTCTAAACCCTTACAACAGGCGGAGGGGCCATGGACATCAGTGTCCGTGGACTTTATTGTTGAACTCCCTGCTATAATGGGTTTATGGTGGTGATGGTAGTGGTTGATTGTTTCATCAAGTTTTCTCTTTTTATCCCCTGTGCTTCTGCAATTACATCAGAGGAAAATGCTCATCTCTTTGTGCGCCATGTGTTTTCAGTGTTCAGTCTTCCGCAGGAGATCAATAGTGACTATGGCTCACAGTTCACAGCGCAGTTCTGGAGTGAACTTTTATCATTTTAAAAATTTCCCTTGTCTCTCCATGGCATATCATCCCCAGTCTGATGGACAAACTGAGCGAGTTAACCAAGTTCTTGAACAGTACCTGCGTTGCTATTCTGCAGCCACACAGGACACCTGGGCTAACGACCTTCCCTTCACTCAATTCACTTACAACAACAGGATTCACACTTCCATGGGGGTTTTTCCTTATATATCAATGCTAGGATATAATCCCTCTTTTTTGGTTGGACCCCTCTTGCAGCCCGAGATCCAAGCTGCCATGGATCATGCTGAAAATATTAGGTCTACTCAATCCTTAGTGCGGGAGCACCTCACTAAAGCTATCAAAGACTACAAGTAGTTCGTGGATCAAAAGCAACTTCCAGGTCATGATATAATGGTGGCTCCTATGTTGTGCTTGATACGCATCATTTGAAAAATGCAGGTACCCTCTCATAAGTTTGCAAGTAAGCATTTGGGTCCCCATTTGGTGGAGGAAGACCTGGGCAATGGTGCGTTCCAGTTAAAACTTCCAGCCTATTGGAAACAGCACCCCGTCTTCCATGTTTACTAGTTGTCACCATTTAAGGGTACTGTTTCTGCGGATCCTGAACCAATTGTAATTGAAAATGTGGAGGAGGCTGAAGTGGAAAATATCCTAGAATCCCGCAAGTCCTGAAGATCTGTTCAGTATCTTATCGCCTGGAAAGGTTATCTGGCCTACAAGAACAGTTGGGTTAAGGCCTGCAATTGCGCTAACTTCATGGAACTGGTTGAAGTGTTTCATGAAGAACATCCCGACACTCCTTGCCCCCCAGAAAAAATCACGACTGTGATGGTGATCAAATTGCCCAAAGCGCACAAAAATATGGCCCTGGTGCAGTTTCCTGGCGGTGGTGCCCTTCCTTTGGAAAAAGAAAGGGTAATGTAAGTGTCAGGTAGACGGCAAGTAGAAAGTGGACTGGCCTACCAGCCTGGATGCCGGAGCATCCAAGTGGTGAACCAGAATGCCAGGGGCACTGGTGCTGGTATGACGGATATGGAACTGGAAGGGAACTTAAATCTCAACAGATAAAAACGGATATTTGGGGGAGGGTGTTTTTATTGGAAATTTAAGGGAAGAGAATTGACCAACAATTTTCTTAGTGCAATGTGCCCGATTAAATAGTCATCAATTTTGGGGAAAATAAGCTGGGATCAGGTTCCACAAGTTCGACCTAAGTGGTGAACTATTTGGGAATGGGTGGGTTAGTTCCCTGGGGACTGATATTGAAAATTTGGTGACGAGCTGAGTTTTGGTCAGATTTGACCTAAATGGTGAACTATTCAGAAATGGGTGGGTTAGTTCCTGGGGACTGACATCGGTAAGTTTGGCGGCAGGCCAAGTTGCAGTCAGTTCAACCTAAGAGGTGAACTATTTGGGAATAGGAGGGTTAGTTCCCTGAGGGGACTGACATCACAAACTTTGGTGATGAGCCAAGTTACAGTCAGTGGTATTGCATCAGGCGCAACGCCCAATTTTATGGCAGGAAGCTGCCCATTGGGGGTAATGCCTGACGGATTTGGGAGGGGGAAGATTTTTGATCATCATGTAAACTGAATTGCAACTGTCGGGCATTCCAGCTGATAGATCAGCCTTCATACCTCTTCAACCATTTGAAATTAAGTATCCAGCTGATTGCCGCTCAAATTAGTTGTGATCAGTTCCATTTCGGTGATCTCAGCACAGATTTTACTAATTCCTTGTAATAGTTCTGCTGAGGAGAGTGCAAGTACCAGAAGTGGGATCCAAAGCTGAAGGGCTATTTTCCAGCGCTCATCTACCATGCGAGCAAGATCACCCTGAGTAATGAGGGGTATGGCCATCCTCTTTGATACTTTCTTGCTCAGGAACAGAAAGGTGGCCCAATAAACGACCCAGAGGACGTTCCTCATGACTTACAGTAAGTCACAGAGAACCCCCCTGTGCATAGATCAGGCTCTCTTTCCGTTTCCAAGTAAAAAGGTTCAGAAGAGGGTGGCTGTACCCCTCATTACCCAGGGTGACCTCGCCCACATGGTAGACAAGCGCTGGGTAACAGCTTTCCCTCTTCAGATTCCTCCCCCAGTGCTCACGCTCACCTTAGCTGAATTTGTCCACCAGATCAGGAAAATCTGCACTGAGATTGCTGAATTGAAGTTGATTGGTCCAAAAATGATTGAAAACAAGCCTGATGATCAGAATCCACATAGTCAAAAAGGGATGAAGGTTGAATCATCAGCCAGAATTGCCAATGGTTGTGATTCAGCCAGCCTTATGATCGTTAAAATTAACCCCCTCTCAAAATTGTTGGGGATGATCCCTGACGTTCAGGTATTAGCATTGGACACCATCGATGATATTTTGAAGCTCCCATATGGCAAATTGGGAGTTGTGGCTGACACAATGCTTTTGACCAAATGAACAGCCCAGCAACTGAAAATGGGTGGGTTTGCATCCCAAACCTGTTCCCAACCAATTGGGACTGCCCCTATGTGGGGAGGCCCTGGGGGATTCCCATTGCTCATTGGGCCAGACGCCATTGCGCCAACTGTTGGAAATGCAGTCAAGCCTCAGTTTGGGCATTCAAGGTTGAACCAAAAGTGACTTGGCCTGCCGCCAAATTCTTTGATGTCAGTTCCTAATGAGCTTATCTTCCCCATCCCTGAATAATTTGCTGGTTAGGTCAAACTTGAGGGACCCAATCCCTGCTTGTTCTCGCATCAATCAACCACTATTTAATCAGTTGCATTGCACTGAGAAAATTGTTGGTCAATTTCCTTCACTGTTCTTTAAATAAAATTTGACACTCAAAACTATCAATTTTCAACTTTATTGATATCCTTCTGGCCATATTCCTGATGGCTTTACTCTGGTGGCCTGTCAGTCCCTATACTGGATGGGCCTTACCAGTACTGATGGTTGCTATGGCCTTCACCATCATCAACTGATTTCAGCAAGCCAGATACTTCTGGAAATTCAACCCCTTTATTTCAAATATCCTCCATCAATATACTGGGATCTTGTGGCCTTACATCCACCATTTCCAAGCAAGAATCCACCCCCTTGTCTCCTAAGTTGAATTTAACCACCCTCTGGTGACATTGTAGAAACTATACCTGTGGTGCCATCCCCTGCAGTAAGACCCCCAGTGTCTGGGTTTGTCTCCATTTGGTTCAATTTCAGGTTGCTATTCACAATTGCCCTACACCAACAATTTATCATTTCCCAATTCATGGCTCCATACAAAGTCATATGTGCAGCAATGCCTCTGGCATTCTGGCTTGCTTTTTGGGTGCTTATGCATCCTGACTGGTATGCTGGTCTAAACTTCTTCTGCCATTTTCATGACACCACTGCTGCAAAGGTGAGCTGATTGTCACTTTGGTAGTGAGCAGCATTGAGTTTAGGAGTGAAATATCTGGGGATAGGTATCATCAAAATTAGAAACAAAAAATTCAGTCTGACCATAATCAAACTGGTCAAGTGGTTGACTGTATACCTCATTTATGATAACCTTACCTTATTCATCAATCTTGGCCAATAAGTCTCATGGATTTTGGTTTACAAGAATAGTGGATGAATTTAGGTGGGTAGGAGGTGAATTAGCTGCTTGAGTGTGTAGGGTGGTTCTAGCCTGAATCTGATTGGCTGGGGTAGAGTTGGGTAGGCTAATGTGGGTAGTTGATTTGGTGGGGGCTTATTTCCCACTCAGGCCATGAAATGGGATTGTTGAGTGGGAGGGGGCAGCAAACTGCCCCATTCAGAATCCACTGAATAGGGTTCTGAAGCCATATCAGAAGAAGTGGCATGGGGGAAGGATTTTTTTGAATGGTTGAGACCAAAGCAGAGAGGGCAAATTTGGTGACCATTATCAACACAAGCAAAAAAAGAAATGCTCAGGCGCTGCTGCAATATGAGTATGGGGGGGATCTGGTGGGCTATGCCAGGGTGGTGTGGTATTATGGTGGCAGTTATGTGAGGGGCAGCAAGGTGCTTTGCTCCAGAGGGAACAGCAAAGATAAGGTTGGGCTGAGTTCCATAAGCTATAAGCCCCACCACCAGCTGATTATAAAAAGTTGGGGGAAGATGGGAAAGGAGGGATGCAAATGACACCACCAGTGTGGTATCAGATGGGAGGTGAGTACAGATAGTAGGGATTGGAGTGTTTTTGTAAATAAGTGGAGTTGAAGCTGCTGCAGCATCCTCCTCTATCTGAAAGCCTATGTTAAATTAGCCCTTAAAAGGGCAGAAAGCAATAAAACCTGCTGGTGCAAAGGCAGCAATGGCAAGCTTGACAATTGCTTTGTCAGCCTACAGGAATAACTGCCCATAGTTGACACAAAGGCAAAAGTGAATGTTGTACTAAGGAAGGGTGAGAGGGTGGGGGTGAGATGGGTGGATGCGCGCTAGGTGGAGCGCTAAGTCCCATAGGGGGACAAATTGGCCAGAGGAGTTTGGCAGGCTATTCAAGCCCATTTTCACACATTTCCCTGAAGGGTGAAAAACACTAGGGGGTGGAGCACCACTGCCCCACACTGGGCAGTAGGCAGCAGATCTGTTGACATCAAGTGGAAAGTGGACATGGCCAGATGACAGTGGATAAAATAAACTTATTTTTAACTTTTTATTGAAATTTGCTCAAAAGTGAGCTTGAGCAGAAAGAAAAATTTCTCTATATTTCTAAACCTGTAGAATAGTTTGGAAGAAAGATATATAATAGATGAATTAGGTTTCATAATATTAACATTTTATCTCATATAATTATATTTATAGTTATATTTTTAATTGGAAAGTGGTGGATAGCTCAGTAGGTAAGTAGCCATATCAGTACTACAAATGTTTATCTAACTCAAGGCTATGAGCCCCTAGACTTCTGAGTTTGAAAGTTTCATTTTACAGCTATAGATAAAAAATCCATCACACATTTTATTGGTCTGTAGATTACCTGTCTCAATTATTTTTTAGCTTGATAACTAAGTTGCATTAATAATCTATAATTTTTGTATAATTGTAAAATAAATCTTTAGTTTTTTATGAAAAATATATATCTAAAGTGTATGTTATATTGTATTAAACTAAATTTAAATCTTTATTAGTTGATTTGTAGATAACTGAACTTAGAATGATTTGAAGTAGGTTGGGACCACCTAGTACTAAAAACATTATTTGAAGTAAGTTGTCATAGTATATTTGTTATATAGCTATAATCTATATATATAAATAGATGTTGGTATATTTGTACATTAGTATATTTAATAGCTATAGACTCTGACACCGTTTGACTGATCACCATGAAAATTGGCACATATAAGTATTGTTTCATGGAGAAGGTTTATAAATTTTAAAATTATTATTTTCATAGTAAAATAAAGTTTTATATATAACTAGCGGAGTTACCCGTGCTTCGCTACGGTGTCTATAGAAATTAAGGTGATTTGAAATGATTAGTTTAGATTTTATATTATCCCTTAAACAGGAATTTCACCTTTAAGTGTAATTTGCTTTTTGCCCATTTCACCTTTAAGTGTAATCTGTTTTTTGCCCATATATGTGCTATTTGCTCAATTTCGAATTGTAAATCAATTTCTTTTTTTCAAAAACCAAATGTTGTATTTGTTCTTCTCCGCAATAATGATTTTAAAATTTTATGTTTTTGAACTATTTAAATTTTTATTTTTGTGCCCCTATAATTTGTACAAACATTTTTCTTCAAATCTGTTTAAGGGTTAAATAGTAGAATACCCGTGCTTTGCTATGGTGTTTATAAATTACCAGATGTTTCTAAATTATTTAGTTTTTATATTGGTAGATAGCTATCAATAAGTTCAAAAACATTAAACTTATTAAAAATTCCACCCTCCAACCACTTAGCTAAAATCTATTAAGCCTGCCAAATTAACTAAACCATCAATCTGTTACCTGAAACTATTGAGCCTATCGAATCAACCAAAAAATAAACCACCACTCAGCAAAAACCAATTATTGAACTTACAAAACAGCCAAAAACTACCAACCCCCTATCAAAACCTATGAAAAAAATGAATTAAATGAATATGAAAATACCCATCCAAATTGCTATATAATTACCATTAGAAATATAAGTTCTAGATTCTATATAGAACTAATATTAAAATTTATATGATTATATTAAATAATTACATATAAGCATCCCGTTCCCAAACTTTATAGAATACTTGTGCCAAGTTTGGTGATTTTTGGTTATTTGCTCGAGATAACGCATATATAGAAAGAAATTAACAGACTGATACTTTTGTAAATAAAATTTTAGGCTAATTCTTGTTGATACACAGTTTAACACAGATTTGTTTGTGGGCTTAAAGTTTATCTGATAATCCTATATTTTTTATATTTGTAGACGGTTATCGATAAAATTAAGCGATCAAATTATACTGAATCAATATGAATTTATGAACCATTCAGCCATACCCAATTAAACCTATCGAATTAACTAAACCACTAAACCACTTAGCTAAAGCCATTAGATACCAAATCAGCCAATCACCAACCGCTTCGTAAGCCAAAGCTAAATGTATCGAAATAACCAAGATCACCAACCACTTACCAAAACCAATTAACCTATCGAATCAACCAATCACTAACTAATTAAAACCGTTAAGCTTAATCAACCCTAAACCACCAACCGCTCGACAAAACATTTACATACCAAATCAACCAAATATCAAACTTTTCGGCCGTAACAATATACTGATTTCCATTAAAAACATATAAAATTTTCACTTGTTACATATAAAGCTTTTTATTTTACTATGAAAATCAAAAATCGGTCTTCAAGGTGCATACGGACCCCTCCCGTCCACCTATAGCCAAATTTTCAGAGCTCTACATGCTCTAGTTTTGGCTGGGCATCGCGCACACACATACACATTTGCTTTTATATATATAGATTACGCCAGGATTCGAACAACTGACCTTTTATAGAGTTGAAGTTTAGCCAAAAGCTGAGCCGATTATACTAGAACTTGAAAACTGCATCAGGGTGGAAGCAGTTTTACCTGCCTGGCTAACCACCTTAAGCCGATTATACTAGAGGAGGTATTTTTAAAATCAATTGGACTTTTGATTCAAAGTTTTGATTTAGATAAACTTGTTAAATACCCGAATGACCACTAACCACTTAAAACCATTTAAAATATCAAATCAGCTGAATATCAAACTGCTCAGCTGTAACAATATAGCGAATACCATCGAAGTATATATAGAATTTTTGCTTGTTACATATAAAACTTTTTATTTTACTATTAAAATAATATTTTTTAAAATTCATAAACCTTCTCAGGCATGCACACAACAACTCACCAAAGTTTCATCACAATTGGATGAATGGTATAGGATTGCATTTGGGACATACAGACAGACAGACATTCATTTATATATATATAGACTAGCGGAGTTACCCGTGCTTCACTACAGTTTCTATAGAATTTCAGGCGATTCAAATTCAATAATTTAGATTTTATATATAGTTAAGCAATTCCTATTCGGGCAATTCTAATTGCTCAATTGAAGCAACCAAACCCACCAACCACTCAGCTAAAACTAACTGAACTTATCAAATCAACCAATAACTAATCACCCCTCAAAACTAAACTGTGTCCTATTGATTTGACCAAAAGCCATCAACCACTCAGCCAAACAAAGCAAACCTATCGAGTCAATCAAATAACACCAAACTGCTACCCGAAACATCTCTTTATACTTAAAATCATTGAGTATGTGACATATCTTCCAAACTACTAAATCAACTTCTACTTAACTTTCCAAAAGTATTTTATTAATTAGGTGAGCCAAAGTATGCAGAATTTTAAAATATATAAACCAAATACTCAGATACCCATGCTTCTCTATGGTATTTAGTTTATCAGATGATAAGCTCACATTGTAGCCTATAGGCTGTGCCAATGCTGCTCTTGAGCCACTCAGACTAACAGCTTCGCTGTTGTCCTTGTGGCTAAAGAGCTGATTATCCTAACTACTTAACCCTTTTCACTCTGCTGTCCCCTCTCAGGGAACATTGTAATTCTAGTATATCACTTGGATGTCCCCTCTCAGGGGACATTGAAGTTTATTAATTCCCCATAATCACTAATAAACTTTGATGTCCCCTGAGAGGGGACATCTGAGTGATATGCTAGAATTATGATGTCCCTTGAGAGGGGACAGCGGAGTGAAAAGGGCTAGAATTATGATATCCCCTGAGAGGGGACAGTGGAGTGCAAAGGGCTAGAATTATGATGTCCTCTGAGAGGGGACAGCGGAGTGCAAAGGGTTAATCTACTTAAACTCTAATACTGATTTTTGTTGAGTTTCAGGTGAGCAATTTGGTGAATTATTAGATAATATTCACAATTCTCACCCAATCACTCAAATAGATTGAACCCATCAGGCTTGATAATTTTAGATTCAATAAGATTCACCAATTCTTACCCACTCACCTGTAAGTCTTGGGGCCAGCCCCTACAACTGGATAGGGAGCAGCATCCCTTTTGGACCAAAAGGGGGCCAAAGGCCCAAGTGGACCCCCTGTCACAGTTGAGCAACCTGGCACATGTGGTTGGTGAGCACTGGGTGACTGCCTTCCACCTAGAGATACTCATATCTCTCCCCTCCCCCTCCCCAACCCTAATAAAATTGATAGAGGGAACCTGCCAGGAGATCATGCAGGCCAGGGGCCATGGGTGGGCCCCTGGGACCCCTCACTCACCAGGGGAAACTTACAAAATTTTGAAGAAACAGCCAGCACAGGTATCAGAGTCCAGTCTGCAAATTCTGGGCTAATGGAGCCAGTCTGGACTGGTCAGGTCTGAGAATCATATTGGAACTCAATTTAGGTTTTGAACCAGGCCACCAGTGACTCAGACCAGTTGCCCCTACCCCCCAGAATGGATCTGAGAAGTTTGGATTGCATAGAGAATCAAATTGAGAGTCTGGACTGGGTTGCGGACAACTGAGCACCAAGGCCATAGCCCCCCAGGATGAATCCAGGAAATCCAAACCACGTGAGATGCCCAACTCTAATGGTCAAGGCCCAGATCAGTACCATTGACCTGGTCTGGCCCCAAAAATTTGGGAAAATCAGCAAAAGTTTTTTTGATTTTTGCCAAGATTTTGGGCATCCATCCACTCCTTCACCCGCCAGCCAACCAAACCCCATCGCCAATCCCCAACCACCCAATACCCTAGCATCCCCACTATGCAATTTTCCCAATACTTAAGGCAACTGTCCTGTCAATAGGCAGTTGTCAGTTCATTCTCTATTCTCCTTGCACTTTGCACCAAAAATAAAGCCAAATACCCCAAACACCTTGTCGCGGACTCTGCCTGTTTGTTTTTGTTGTTCAAAATTCTGCCAATTGATCCAGAAAAGTGCGCCGCCACCCAAATAGTTATCCCAATGATTGCCAAATGGGTCATCCAGTTGCTCGACCCCACCACATGGTGGTGGATCATATCTGCGGTAAACTGCCTCACTCTTGATGATGGAATCAACTCTCCATCCATTTTCACATATCTGTTAAATGTGAACCCATCCATTTGCTTTTCTGTCTGGTTTTCTGAGAGCGCTCCCCTATTGGAGCAGCCTCAGGGTGCCCCTGCCCCAATGCCCATGAGCTCAGCCCCCACACCTGGCTCATCCGTCATTGATCCTGCCCACCTAAGGGCCCCAGAGTACCCCAACCAAGGAGGACTCAGCCCAAACGCTCGTCGCAGGTCCATTTTCCCCTCTGACAGCACCCCTGTCCATGCGGTGGGTCCTGTGCCACCCCTCTCTGGCGCACAGACCCACCTACCCATAACTGAAGGCCAGCAACTGCACACCCTGGAGGAGTCATCATCCTCCCCACCTCTCCCGCCCTTGGGGGTTGCCCCGCAAGACTCGCAGTTGCCCCCATTGCAACCATCTGGTTTGCCTTGTGGCCTTCAGTATGTTTATAAACATTTACTTTCCTCACATCCCCACTAGATCCCCTCTTCTTCTAGTCGCATGGACTGCTGTGCCCTTGGTATTCTGGGCTCTTCACTGGGCGCTCACACACTCTGACTGGGAGCCCAGTCTAATTCTTATCAGCCGTTTTCATGATACACTCACCCAAATAGATTGACCCTATCAGACTTGAAGGTTTCAGATGTCAGTCAGTCAATCAATAGGTATGTCAGTACGTCAGTGAAATTTTTTATTAGTAGATTATCTACTTAATAAAAAATTTCACTGACTGACTGACTGATGTACTGACATATTGACTGAAATCTGAAGCCTTCTAGTCTGATAGGGTCAATCTATTTGGGTGAGTGGGTGAGTTTTGCCAAATATTAACTAATAAATTACCAAATTGCTCAACTGAAACTAATTGAGTCTGATATGTTTAATCAATTTGGGCAAGTGGGTAGAATTGGCATATATTATCAAATAATTCACCAAATAGCTCACCCAAAACTTAACAAATCCAGTATTGGAGTTTTGATTAAGTAAAGTTATGATAAACATTAACAGCCATGAGGGCAACAGCAAAACTGTTAGTCTGAGTGGCTCAAGAGCAGCATTAGCACAGCCCATAAGCTGTCAGTGTAAGCTTATAAATAAACCTGAGCAAGGTCAGGTAACTCCACTAGTAGATTGTAAAGCTCCAAGGGCACCATCATAATTTGCTAGGCCATACTTGGAATCAAGGACAAGGTACTAGCTAGAATGAGGGTCCCAGAGTATCTCACCTAAGATTATCAAAATAACCTAATTTCCAGCTGTCTGGGGATCTGCCATAGATTTAGAAATTTTCTAACCTTCAAAGGAAGATAAAGTCCATAAATAAACCTTAAGCGTTCCAAAAACACCATATTTATATAAGCCTGTAACAAAAAGGTTTAGCTGCATATGTTCAGGTGGAATGTACTCAGAAGTATCATGACTCACTTGAAGCTACACCACAGGTAAAGTCACATGATATGAGAAATGTGATGAGATACATGATTGAATTGTTTTATAACAGCTTGAGCCATCATTATTGACATTAACTTAGTCCAAGGATGGTGGGCCACACAAGATGAGAATACTCAGCTTTGTTAAACTCTTTCATCATAGATCAATTATATAATAAAACTTTGAACTTATTACTTAAGAAATATCTCTGAGTTTACCAATTAACATATTTAATCAAAGCATCATAGTAATAAATATTTAAAAAAATCTAGCAGTTTAATAAGGTTATTAAGTTTCATTTAAAAAGATTAATACAATGACTTAGTGTTTTTCTGTTGTTAGCCTTACTTTTATAAATTTTTAACAAGAAAAAAAATTAAGTCAAAAAATGACCCTCATAGTTAGCCTTATAATTAGATTATTATAACAAAAATCTCTTAAAGATTTGAAACAAAATACTTTACCAATATCAGTCATTATGGACCACATTGTAAAGTTTTCCACAAATGAAAATAAGCCAGGTAATATCTACTACCCTTTTTCTTATGAGAATGCTTCTATATCCACAATGTTCAGCTATTAATTGTTGAGAGAAATTGGGCTCTAGTGTAGAGAAATCCCTCAACTACACTGCTAAATAGAAAATTTTACTCCAAGTAAGTTCTCCCTCCCAATGCCTAATATACTTGAATTTCCCAATTTCTTAGATCCTGAATTTCTAATCCCTTTTTTAATTTTTAATTTCATGGTAATATTGATCATTTTGACATGAATAAATTTAAAAGATTTTAAATTCTGACTCCCTTATTAGTATTTTACAGAAATGCCTTATTTCAATTTAGAAATTTCCACTGTCAATTGAGTGCCAGAATACTTAAGGTGAATTGCATCTAAATTATATTTTTTTATAATTTGAAAGCTTCATGATATATCAGCCAAACTTGTATGCCTCATCATCCCTACTAACCCAAATTCTAACAACTATTTTTTCAATATGCCCTTTTTCTTCCAATTATGGCCTAGGAAAACCAAAAGCCTTATGTTGGGATTTTTTGCCCATATTTCCAGCCAGCTAGATTACCAGGAATCACTAGGGGATAATTCCCTAATGTGAGGTGAATTTGGAAATCGGTTGACCTTGACTTGGGGTAACTATGTTTAGGGGATTTTAAGATATTTTCCTGGTCAGATCTGTCAAGGATTGAACTGGATGAATGCTTAAGATCTCATAAGGCAGAGTTGCCGTCAGAATAGGAGCATCTGATAGTGATTAACTATCAGGTGTACCAATTGGGATTGGTCAGGTTTCATCATCAACTGATTGGTAATGTAAGTAGTAAGTTGCGAGGTGAGTGATGCCACCTGAAACTAGCAAATCAAACAGTTGGTCTGTGACCTGCCTTAATGGGTAACAAATCCCATTACCTAAGCATGTCGCTTGCCAACTATGGTTGGTTTGCTTGGATTGAGAGTAAAATGTTAGGGACAAGTTTTCTGACTCTTTCTGTTTTAGGTTTTGAAGATGTCCAATGATGGAATCTTAGCCAGGACGGGGAAGATCATTGCTGCTGAGATGAGGATGGGTGATTCAATGGCAATGGCTGCCATTTCATCAAAGAGGTGTTAACTGAGGGATAGATGGCCAAATCCCCCACTATAAATTCCCTAGGATTCACTCATAATAAAAACAGTTTATACAGTATATAGTAGATATACCAGTTTAGTAAACTCTGTCAGCTTTCATTTGTTCTATTATTTCTCAGGGATATTATTGCTGTGTGAAATAAATGGGAGACTCTTTAAGTAAAAGATTAAGGATCTGAGTGGGGATCCAGAGAAGAAGTGGAAACAAATTGGGGATTGCTGCTGACTGTGTGTTAAACCTGAGAAACCGTCAGTGGGAATCTAAGAGAAAATTGGGTTAGATGTATGAGGGAATGAATCCCTATTTTAAGACATCACAAGTATTTTGAGCGGAAATACTGGCCAAGCGTTAGGCCAAGATTTAGGACTTCCATTCAACTATGGATAATAGTCGTCATACTATTAACAACTGATTAAATCACAACTATACAATGCAGACAAATTGCACAAAACTTGAACCTGAGCAAATAATAAGTTTGCCCACCATCTTCTTCCCCCCCAACTTCCCTGAATCTCCCTGCAGTGACATCTCAAAACTATTTGATGATGCTGAAATCGCTGTTATGAATGTCGCAACGCTTGCTTCATTCAACCCCTCAGCCAAAATCACCCGCCACAGTATCTCCCTTTTCACCCAACTTCCTGAAGCCCGCAAAGAAGCTGAAGTTCTCCTTGCAGCTTTTGTTGAAACACTTTCCCATCATTATCTTGATGCAGAAGTGGAAAACTCCTACTACACTGACCTCAGCCCCCACTATGCAGATGCCCCAATGCCCTGGCTCTCTGCTCTGATCTGGTACTGTAACCAACACCCCTTGATCAAGGTGGGTCTTTCTGAAAACCAACCCCCTGACTCCTCCTCACCCTCTGCCATGGTGGGTTAAGCAGTTTCTGTTTCCCACCTGGTTAGTAGTTTGTTTTTCCATTTTGAGTGTTGTGATCGGTACTATCCATCCCCTGGTTGGTGTACCTCGAATAAATCAAGCAAATAATAAGTTTATAGGGGTTATTGGCCAATAATAATCAAGACCTATAAATTTTTACAAAGTAATGATCACTACAGGAGTGTAGTTGAGTAGAAGAACAAAGAAGGATGTCATTTAAAGATGAGTTAAGAAAACTATGGATGGAGTTATCCACTGTTAATAAGATTGCCCTAAACTCAGCATATTATTGGAAATTTTGCAGTCTTGGAAGAAAGAGTTGAAAAGATGGAGGAAGGGATTGATAATTACAAGTTTCAGAAATGAGTTATTTGGAAAAGTAACATCATTAAAGAAGAAAGAAGGAGACTTAATTCAAGAGGTATTATATCCAAGAATGGAGCATGAAGCGAATTATTTTTGTTTGAGGAATTTCAGTGCTGAAATTGAGTGACTGATCAAACAGGTCAAGGAGCTAAAAACTCAGAAATGCGATTGTGAGCCATATGTGGCAAATGATGCTGAAGAAAGAAGTCCTTGTATAATAATTGGGAAGTTGAATACCCCAAGAAACATGCCACCCACTTTTGCTGCCATTTTGGAGATGATGCCTAAAGCCACTCTCCAAGTGATCTGAATGGCCAAACCTAAAGAAAAGGCTAGAGATACCTTGAAGGAATTCAAGGAAATGCTGAAATTGCCAACTAGTCATCAGAATAACGCCCCAGCTTTTTCTGACTGTTCAATATGATTATGTATGGCTATGTTAATTGTCAAAAGGCATTGATGGTGATGAATTGCCTAGACACTGAATGTCAAAACTTAGTGTTTCCCCACCTAGAGGGGGACAACTGGTCATACGCAGAGGCCAAGGCGGCCATAATGAAGAAATTTGGGAGCCTGACGCGCATATCAAAGCGCAAACAAGAGTTTATGGGCATCCAGTTCCATAAAGACAAATCTTTAGCAAGCTTTTCAGATTGTTTCTACCAGGAGTCGCAAATCCTGGTTGGAGCAAAGGTACTGGATGACTTTGATGCCAGAATCACATTACAAGCAGCCCTATGGCCCTATTGCAATTTGCACCAAATGATGTCTTCCATGTTTGTGATGGAAATCACTACCTCTCAGATGGTAGATAATTTGAAAATCTTGGGAGCAACCTTCAATGCCCCAAACAGAAGTTTCAAATTTAACCCAGTATGCAATTCAAATCTCACAAAGGGGAATGAAGGTGCTAAAAAGATGAACAACTGAACTGTGCCAGGGAATAAGCCTAAAGAGTTCAGATGGATTAATAATAAAGAGAAAGTCTGTTACCAATGTGTAGGGAAGGGACATTTTGCTGTACATTGCAAGAAGACAAAGGATCAAATCAATGTGGTCCAAGCAAAAGAGTCTGCTGCTGCAAAGGAGTCGGGAAAAGGGCCGCAGCCTAGATGGGGAACAGTCTAGAGCTGTGGAGAAGTTTGTTCCTCCTGATATCATGCACAAGGAAATTGACATTAGTGATCTGTTTGTGGATGAAGATGTACAGGATCAACTGTATCAAGTGGTTAAATTGGATGTGAATGCAGTGACAAGGTCTGGGGCAAAGGGAATCGACCCTGAGATAATCAATGAAGTTGCCTGGCCATACGCCTGACAACTAGCAGACAGAATTCAAGCCACGGATAATCCCAAAGAATTGTCTGAAGTTTGATTAGATGAGGCAAAGCTGTTGATCCCCCTCAGTGCAATAAAGGAATCATTTCCTGATTTATCGGTGCAAATCATTCACAACCTCAATTTTGCTAACAAGGCTGCTATACACTTAGTAAACACCATCTTACAATATTCTGAGTGTACATATATAGATATACAAGTGAATCAAGCTAGAGTGAGGGCGATTGTTGACAGCGGAGCTCCCATTAGCATTGTCTTGACCAAGCTGGTGAAGAGGATGAAGATCTCGCCTGACTTGGAACACAAGAAGGAGTATGGGACATCTGGGCCAGATACCACCATCTCAAGTGGAGCGTATAGCACTTTGCCACTTTGATTCAGGTACTTGGTAGTATCTGCACCAGCAATAGTTTTGGCCAACCACAACTATGACATTCTTATAGGAATGGGATTTCCATGGAAGTATGGAGTTAAATGTAACTTCAAGGATAATATGTTGACCATATTGGGTCAGACGTTACCATTGGTCTATCAGAAGGATGTAGAAGCTCCACTGAATAGGAGAAACAACTTTGTCAACTTGATAACAATGACAGCATTGTCCCATTTTTGATACCAATTAGTTGGTTAGAAGTGATGAGAAATGCTGACGGAAATTCTAGAAAATTTGGGAATTCCACTAAGGATCAATAATGAGAAAACTATACCGCCAGGATCACAGATGATAGTCAGCATGGGGCTGACATTGGAGATACCGGAGCTGCTGTAGGGGGAGTCAAGTACATAATAGTTGCTATTGACCATCTGATGAGATGGGTTGAGATGAAGGCCCTGGAAAAAGTAGACGCTACCAGAACCGCAAAGTTCATCCTGGATCAAGTAGTATACCAGCATGTATTCTTGCAGGTCCTGCTGAGTGACAATGGGACAAACTTCACATCTCATGTAATACCACAGTTGAATGAGATAATGAGGATCTGAGGAGTCGTGTCTGGCCCTACCAGATGGAGATGAACAGACTGGTAGAATAAGTGAATGGAACGCTGGCCATGATGCTGAGGAAGCTGGTTGCAGGAAAAACTTCTGCATGGGGAATGTACCTGAGTTTGGTGACGTTTGCCTACAATATCAGTCATCATATGGCGATGAGAAAAATGCCATTTGAGTTGTTATACAGAAGGAAGGCCACGTTGCCGCCAATTTTATATTTGGTGGTGGAAACAACATTGGTGATGAGTGCTGAACAGTACTTGAACCAATTGACATCTATCCTGATTAAAATTCAATCATAAGCATTTGATACTACATTGAAAAAAAGGATACAAACAAAATTAATGGACAATAAGAGCTGACCGGCCTTATCAGAATATAAAATAGGTGAAAAAGTTGCCTATTGAGAAACACATGGTTTTGGGAGAAGAAACAAGATGGATGCATCATGGTCAGGTTCATTTGAGATTATCACCAAGACGATTATGTATGCCTACTCCATCAGAAACCTCTTGGAGGAAGAGTAGTAAATCAGGTCCATGCTAAGTATTTGAAGCGATGGATCAATGAAAAAAAACAAAAAAAGATTTCCCAAAGGACCAATGAACCATTAAGTTTGTTAAGTCCTGATGATTAGGTCAAGTCCAATAAAAGGACCTCTGAACCAATCTAGATGGCTAAGTCTGAAAAAAGGACCTATGAACCATAGAAAACTGGTAGGTCTAAGGATACCTAGAATCCAGTTTGGGGGAAAAATAAAAAAGATGGACCGCTGAACCAAAACAAGGTCAAGTACCATAAAAAAAGAAGAAAAAAATAAAAGATTGATAAAGGTATAGAAAAAATTATAATAAACCGTATAGAAAAAATTGATATATTTTATAATTTTTTTTTATTGATTATCCTCAATTCAGGGATGATTCCGCCTAAGTCACCTCTTAGGAGAGGGAGGATGGACCGCAGTAGGAATGAGTAACCCATTAAAATCTATGTGAGATTGGATGCTAGTGAGGGCTAAACCTACACAATACCAAGTTTGTTGAGCGGATGCAGATCCCTGTAAGAAAGCAACTAGGGGAAGGAAAATTGAGATCTCAGAATAAGCTAAATGCAAAACCTCAGAGTGGGGAGAGAAGCAACAGTACAGAAAGAGGAAGTTAACAAATAGCCCTGAGTAATTCCAATATGGTACCAGAGCCAGAAGATTAGTCTTGAGCACTTGCCAACAGGCTTTATCAAGAACACTGGACATATGGGCAGGCAGTGAACAAGGGATGCTAGATGAGGGTTGCCAAATTATGACCACTATTAAAGTCATCAGCAGAAGATACTGATGGGAAGTGCCAGAAATGAGATAGTCGTGCAAGGAGCAAATTGCATCCTGCAAGTGATGACTATGAGCTTCTCAGAAGCTGAATCAGAAGAAGCAATGGAACCTGGGAGAGGCTAGAAGTTTCGTGGCCCAACATCAAAGAACTTGGCTGGCAAAGCGAAGAGCATAAGTGACAATATCCCAATCTAGTATGTTCTCAAGATCAGAAGGATTCAGCGCTAGGGATAAAGCCTTGGTGACTTGGGCCCCTAATTCTGTGTAGGTGAGTTTAAAATGAATGCTGTTGCCAATGGTGAGCTCAGTGGCCAAGACAGATGGTTTTTAATATTAGCTGAGTCAGAAGAGGAACTCAGGAAGCAAGTCTGACCTGGAAAGAAAGGAGCAATCAAGAGCGAAGAGCATTATTTCAGAAGCATCAACGATGATGTTTGGCACATTTGCAAAGGAGCCAAATCCAGGAGAGTTTTGAAATCCAACTCTGAAATTGACAACAGAAGAAGGATCAGCTGCAAGTCATTTGAGATGATCGCTAGCCTGGTTTCACTGGGGTTGGTTACCATTTCCAGTAATTTGATGAAAGGACTAGCCACTGGTGCCAGACTAGGCGTATGAGTCCTGGAAGGACCATAGAAGAGGTTCCATCGTGCAGCCCAACCCATCTTCTGGAAGAGCTGAAGATCTTGATCAGAAAAAATGTTGAGCAGCTGTCGGTACCACAACTCAGAATTTGACATATGAGCTGGATGAGAGGGGGGATGTCAGATTTATATGATAGTTGACATTATGTACTCTACAATCCATTAAGCTCCAATTTTGGAGAAATTAGTCTCAAAATAAATGGGATAAGCTCTCAAGAGAAGAATTAAGAATGATAAGAGCCAAGAGGTTATGAGAATAAAATAACAAGGCAAACATAAATAAGCATTCATAATTGGTCTGCAAAACAAACATTGATGGCAAGAGTCTCCTGTCTAAGATGAGGAGACTATCAGGAAAATCGAGGACGCCAGACCAAGAATCACGAATATGACAGTGGGTCATATGCCCTGACAGGAGGAAACTAGATCCTGGGATTAATATCATCACAAGTAAATCGATCAGCCCAGAATGGCAGTAGATCATGGGGACCATGCTCTGAGTAGATGGTAGGAAAGGGAAGAGGAAGAGAGCCGCATGATGAAGGTCATCCTGAGCAGCGTTGAGTATTGGTGATCATACTCTGCTTGAGCAAATGAAGTATTCAATTGAGTGTCTGAAGCGGTGTTCTCCTGACCCAGCTCTTTTCTTGCTGGAAATCTAGGCAAGAGGGGGATGTGTTGGGATTTTTGCCCATATTCCCAGCTGTCTAGATTACCAGGAAACACAAGGGAATAATTTCCTAATGTGAGGTGAATTTAGAATTGTTTGACCCTGACTTGGGGTAACTATGTCTGGGGAATTTTAAGATATTTGCCTGGTCAGATCCATTGAGGATTGATCTGGACGAATGCTTAAGATCTCATCAGGCAGTGTCTCTGACAAAATATGGGCATCTGATAGTGATTAACTATCAGGTGTGCTAATTGGGATTGGTCAGGTTTCATCACCAACTGATTGGGATTGTAAGTAGTAAGTTGCGAGGTGAGTGATGCCACCTGCAACTAGAAAATCAATCAGTTGGTCTGTGACCTGCCTTAATGGGGTAACTAATCCCATTACCTAAGCATGTCGCTTGCCAACTATGGTTGGTTTGCTTGGATTGAGAGTAAAATGTTAGGGACAAGTTTTCTGACTCTTTCTGTTTTAAGTCTTGAGGATGTCCAATGATGGAATCTTAGCCAGGATGGGGAAGATCATTGCTACTGAGATGAGGATGGGTGATTCAATGGCAATGGCTGCCATTTCATCAAAGAGGTGTTAACTGAGGGATAGATGGCCAAATCCCCCACTATAAATTCCCTAGGATTCACTCATAATAAAAACAGTTTATACAGTATATAGTAGATATACCAGTTTAGTAAACTCTGTCAGCTTTCATTTGTTCTATTATTTCTCAGGCATATTATTGCTGTGTGAAATAAATGGGAGACTCTTTAAGTAAAAGATTAAGGATCTGAGTGGGGATCCAGATAAGAAGTGGAAACAAATTGGGGATTGCTGCTGACTGTGTGTTAAACCTGAGAAACCGTCAGTGGGAATCTAAGAGAAAATTGGGTTAGATGTATGAGGGAATGAATCCCTATTTTAAGACATCACAAGTATTTTGAGCGGAAATACTGGCCAAGCGTTAGGCCAAGATTTAGGACTTCCATTCAACTATGGATAATAGTCGTCATACTATTAACAACTGATTAAATCACAACTATACAATGCAGACAAATTGCACAAAACTTGAACCTGAGCAAATAATAAGTTTATAGGGGTTATTGGCCAATAATAATCAAGACCTATAAATTTTTATGCTTTATTAGTAGTTTCAGTGCTTAATCTAAAAGCTTCCAACCACATAACCATTCCACTTATATATTCTAGTTGTTAAAAATAGGGATTTTTGTTTCTTCTCAGCCAATAACTCCTAAATTAATGAACTGCACAGGTATGTTGTTGTGCAATTCTCCACGTTGTCTTATAGTAAGATATATTTGTGTGATAATAGTATGGAGACTATTATCCATAGTTGAATAAAGTACTAGTATTGGGTCCAACGCTTGACCAGTATTTCATCTCAAAATACTCATGATGTCCTTTATAGGGATTCATTCCCTTATACCACTAACTCAATTATGATAAGATCCTTGTTTATTGCTTCTCTCTGGTACACACAGTTGGCAGCAATTATAAATTCAATTAAGCTTCTCTTCTCTGGATCCACGCTCACATACTTACTCTTTATCCTAAAAGAGTCTCCCAATTAAAGCACACGGCATAAATTTTCTTGAGAAAGAATAGAACTTAAAATGGATTCTGATATGATACTAATTACTGGTAAAAATGGAAAGTATTTCAATGTATATCAGTAATTTATTAAGTGAATTATTAAGGGAATTTATAGTGGGATTTTGGTGCCCAACCCTCAGTTGGCACCTCATTGATGAAACGGCAGCTGTTGCTGTTGAATTTCTCATTGTCATCTCATCGTGATGGTCTTCCCCATCCTGGCTAGGATTCCGTCATTGGACATCCTCAAGACCTAAATCAGAAAGAGTCAGAAAATGTGTCCCTAATGTTTTTTCCCTTATCCCAATGAACTAACCTTACTTGGCTGCGACCTGCTTAGGTAATGGGACTTATTACCCATTAAGTCAGGTCACAAACCAGCTGATTGATTTGCTAGTTGCAGGTGGCATCACTCACCTCGCAACTTACTACTTACATTCCCAATCAGTTGGTGATGAAACCTGACCAATCCCCATTGGTACACCTGATTTAATCATTGATCAACTATCAGATGCCCCTATTTCATTGGCAACTCTGCCTGAAAAGATCTTAAGTATTCACCTGGATTGATCCCCAATGGATCTGACCCAGGTGAATACCTAAAATCCCCCAAACGTAGTTACTCCAAAAGTTGGGCCAACCGATTTCCAATTCACTTAACTATAAGATTTATCCCCCAGCAATCCCCTATAAATTTAGTCAGCTGGGAATATGGGCAAAAATCCCAACACTTCCCCAACCAGCCTAGATTTCCAGCGAGAAAAGAAATGGGATAGGAGAATACCGCTTTGGACACTAGGTCAAATACTTCATTTGTTCAAGTGGAGTACAATCAATCAGTACTCAACGCTGCTTGGGATGACCTTCAGAATGTGGCTCTCTTCCTCTTCCTCCTCGCTACCACATACTCAGAGTGCAGTTCCCATGACCTTCTTTCATGCTGGGCTGATCAATTTACTCATGATGATATTAATCCTGGGGTCTGGTTTCCCCCTATCAGGGCATATGATCCACTGTCATATTCAGGATTCTTGGTCTGATATCCTTGATTTCCTGATTTTCTCCTCATCCTCAACAGGAGATTCTTGCCATTGATGATTTCATGGCATAATTAAGAATGCTCATTTATATTCGCCCTTGCTATTTTCTCATAATATCATCTCAGTTTATGCCATTCTTTTTTCTTCTCTGGAGAGCTTATCCCATTAATTTTGGGATTAATTTCTCCAAAAAATTAGAGTTTGATTGATTTCAGAGTGCATAATGTCAACTATCATATAGGTCTAACATCCCCCCTCTCATCCCGCTCATATGTCAAACTCTAAATCTTAATACCAACTTCTGCTTAATAGCATGTCTGATAAAGACCTTTGGCTCTTCCAGCTGATGAGTCAATCTAAATGCTGGAACCTTTTCTATGGTCCTTCCAAGACTTATACTCCCAGGCAAGTACCCATGGCCAGCCCTTCCATGGAATTACTGGAAATGTTAACTAACCCTGATGAAACCAGATTATGATTGTCTTGAATGACTCATGAGCAAATTTTTCCTCTGTTGTTGATTTCTGAGTTAGATTTTGAAACTCTATGGATTTGGCTTTATTCTCAGATTCTCTTACCATCATTGTTGAACCTCCTGAAGCAAAGTGTCATGTGCACATGACATAATAGTGGGACCAACCCCAAAGACAAGGCTGGGCGCCAGGAGGCCCAGAGGGTGAAGCTGCAGGCCCTTCCTGACCTGAGGCACACCCTAGACTAACTATGGGTTTGGGCAAAATATGCCCAGGTTGGGACTAGTGGTGTGCCAAACGCACAGCCCCTGGCGTCAAGCCAGGCGCTAAAATGAACAATCTACTGAATGAACGTGGAGAGTTTGATTCAGTTGGTTGAGGAGTGGGGTTTTGAAACCTGTTCCATTTTTAAAATAACGCGCTCAGGTCAAATCCAACTTTAATCAATCACTCAAGTGAAGTCATTTCAGCCTATTCAACCAACTCAGATGACAGTGTTGCCCTATTGGTGAGTCAGTGCTTGGGCCCACTATGGCATAACCCCTATTTCCCCACTCAAGCTTAAATACGTTTTCCCCAACCAACATTTCTTGTTGGTTGAAATCACCAATAAACCTTTCCCTGTTTACGTTATTTTTCAATTTTCAAGATATTCCAAACGCTCCTATGTGTGAACCTCTTCAAGGAGGTCTCGCGCTCCGTTTCCCTTGCTATTGCAGTACTTTGCATCTCTCACCTTGTGCACCGTTTGCTCGCCCAGGTTCCCTTCAACCTGGGTCACTTAGTCCCTTTCATTATGTGCACTGAGTCAATTTTAATGGGGTTTTTGTTGTAAAACTCGCCATTCTATGCCTAAGATGTTATTGCTCCAGCACCATCTGCTGGGCTCTAATGACTTTGGCCCTATCAGCTAGTTCCCTAGCGTTAGCCTTGTGCACCATGAACTACCACGCTGGGAACAGGAGAGTTATAGACACTCTCCTAACATTAGTCGACCAACCATTTTTCTTTATGTGCACAAACTTTTTATGTGGTGGACTTTTCCAAAGTGAAAATAGTGGGCGCCAGCTGTGGGCCTCAGCTGTTGTTCGCCGCACAACTTTTTCCTCTTTTTCCCAAAGGTTGGAGCAACTCAGCGTTATTAGGGTTACCTATAACTGAAAAGTATCCACCCTTCATGTTCATACCAGGTGGATTTGGATGCTTCAATGTCCAAAAGTCATGATTCCCTGACTTTCCGCCAAATTAATCAATTTCCATCTTGATAAACAAATTTTCCCTCACCAGAGCATTCAGACGATGCCAGCAGAATTGGCGCAGATGGGCCTGGGGGTGTTGGCCTTGGATAACATCAGCCATTATGTTGTAATTTGGTGGAATCTGGAGGATTCGCTGTAAGAGTTTTGCACAGGGTTTAGCCCACTGAGCAATAGAACCCACAATATGACAATTGTGGTCCTTTGTAACAACAGAATAAAATGCTAATATCATAACTATGAGGCACTTGCTCCCAATATAGTACTTTATTTAAATAGAATAAACTCCTCAGATTCTCTCTTCTTACTCTCCTTTTCTCTATTAACCAACAACCCTTCTTAATCACCCATCACGCTCATATACAGTGACTTCAGATGATACCACACTCATTGCTTGGACTGTTTGGTTCCACCAATTAACCTCGTTTTGACTAGTTTTCTTTTAATTCCCTATCGCCTAATTTTTAGGCAATTTAATTCATATTTGTTGATTTTTGACATGGCCCAATCGCCTTATTCAAGGCGATTTCACATTACCCAGTATCACCTCAATTCGCGGCTTAAATTGCCATTACCAGTTTGATTCCAATGGATTCCATACATTTCACCATGATGACTTCAGGATTATCATCCAGTTATATCGGAATTGCAACATTACCCCCTCCTTGACTGGATGATAAGGCTCCTATTGTTTGTATGGTTGGAGGAACTTCACGTGTACCCAGTTAATAATTTGATCCCCCACAGGTTCCTTAATGGTGTAGGCGTCAATCCCAGTTTTCTCAATGATCTTGAACAGCCCACTCCATATGCTGGCAAGCTTGTTCCTTCTTCTGAACCCATGTTGGTCATGAAACAGGACCAATTCCCCTACCCCAAACTGTGGAAGGCTGCGGCGTCTACACAGGTCAGCCGCGTGATCCCAAAGCTTCTTGGCAAGACTAGTAGAATATGCCTCAGTTTGGAGCTTGATCAGCATGTTCGTTAAGGAAGACAGATAGCGTTGGGGTTCAACTCTTCTGTTATCCTCAATGCAGGAGTAAAGCAATGCAGGCAGCGCTGGATGTCGTCCATAGAGAAATTGAAATGGACTCTTACCAGTTGTTAAGTGGTAGCTGAGATTGTATGCAAAGACAGCGGTGGATAAAAGAGTGCTCCAATCTGACAGACGCTCATTTACAAGCTTGCGTAAAATATTTATCAAGATCCCATTGACCCGTTCCACCATACCGTTAGATTCAGGGTGGTAGGGGGTAGTTAAAACCCTGCGGATTGCCATGAGCTCATTCAACTTGGACATATATGGGATGTGAAATTGGTTCCATTATCCGTTAGGATATATTGCAAGCAACCATGGCGCTGTATGACGCACTCCAGGATGAAATTGGCAGTAGTGAAAGCCCC
>JAKSZP010017903.1:0-27664 GCA_022478985.1 Massospora cicadina | reverse complement strand
TGAAAGCTTAAAATAAGTAGAAATGAATTGGTACCTGAGTGCTTTATCAAGGATAAGTGTTGGACAATTGCCAAGGTGACTTTGTGAAAAGAATGTCATAGCGAAAACTGTCCCATTTATCTAATACTGTCAGCCAATTACAAGTCTGATCTCAAATAATAGCATTTTGGATGGAAATAACAACAATATTGGCCTAAAGACCCTGGCTAGTTCTAAGTGGAACACCTCAAATCAGGGTAATACTTTTGTTGATACCTCTTGGGCAAAATAACACAAGTATGAGCAGACAGATTTTTTGACTATGTGAAAGAATCAGGGGAGTCTAGCTGAGGTTCCTCCCCATTCCATTGACAACTTAGTCAAACCACCTACGCGGATGCCAACCCTTTTATAGCCTTGGAGGGGGTCCCCACAGGTGTAATAATATTCTTCATGGTTATTGGTTCTGCTAACTTAAATCTTTGCCAAAATGACTGATCCTACTGACAACCAAATTTCCATCAGTCAGTCTGCAAAAGTGAGGTGAGTTTTCTGAGCTCTGATAGGTTGAATCTCTATATTCCCTAATTCAGACCTTACTAAACTATTCCAAACGTAGCATTGATTTCCATTTTAAACTTTGATACAGTTTAAATACTGAGCGGTAATATTTAAATTTATTGTGGGGAAGGCTGACCATGGGATAGACACTTCCAAATATGACTCAGAAGAGACAAAACTTAGTACCAGGGGAGGCACCCCAGAGAAGCGATGCTATTTCTTGTTGCCAGCGGGAACGCCACTTATGGGGAGGGGGAGGAAACGTGTGAAGGGGCCATAGCCACAATTGAGCACATGTGGAGGAAGGGGTCTGATTTGGTGAACCATACTGGGAACTAGGAGGAGACCAGCTTTTGGTGACGCGGTGGGAGGTATCCAAACATCCACACTTGAAAGTGATCCACCAAATGGGACCAGACTCTGTGGACCGCTTCTGGGAGTGTGGGGGTAGAGCCTGCGATGGCATCTAAGACAATAGTGTGGATGGTCCACATGGCGATTGCAACCACCAAAGCACGAAGGGAGGGCAGAAGGGGGGAGGCCATTGATAGAGTGAACATATCTCTTGACAGACTGAAGGGATGCGTTTGATCCTGGCCCATAAGACGTTGAACTTCGCGCCATATCACTTTAGAGGTGGGGCACTTCTCCAGGCGGTGAAACAGCGTTCCATACTGGCCACACACGACACAGGATGAGTGTAAAGCGTTAGAGCACTCAGCTGTACAATACACCCGCCTCAGGCAGCGCCACACGTGGGAGCGGACTTGAGGCTGCAACAGAGGATGGTGTACATATATCCAGATATTTTTTTGGGTCTCAATGGAGTAAGGGATGTCCATAATGTCTAGGTAGTCCACCCTGGATAGGACATGGGGTCGAATGGAGATCACGCCATCATGGATGGGTAGCCCCTGTACCTCTTGTGTGAACTGAGGAGAGGGGCGGCCTCTTTGGGTTGTATGTCCACTAATACGAATTCTCCACTCAGCGCTCTGCATGGAGAGTAGGATTCGTTTGTAGTGGGTTTTAGTCCCGTGAGGACCTGTGGCCGATGTGTGTGAAGCGAGGTATTTCATCAGGGAGTGGGGGTTCGATGGATTGTTGAGGCCCAAGGCGCGGGAGAAGTTGGAGCAGGCTGTGCGGGACCAGTGTTGGGAGGGAAGTGTAGGGGTGGTGACAGCCGCAATTCAGGTGCCCAGGATCTTGGCGGCATGGGCTTTGAAGTCAAGCAGGCCCATGCCACCATGATGTTGAGGGCCAAACATTTCCTCTAGCTGCACTGGTGGAAGGCGGCACGACCAAAGCCATCCATGCAGCAAGGCGTACAAGGATTTGTAGAAGCTTGGGGAGAAGGGGATGGCGTGGGCTTCAAACCAGACTTTGGAGAGGAGCATGGAGTTGGCTGAAAACAATTCTGCCAGTAAGGGAAGTAGGGTGGGCTCTGAGAGATGCGATTCGCTTCGTCACGTTATCCAGAATATGGCACTCCATTACTGCTGACGCGTATCCGCCTGCCTCCATCCTTACGCCCAGATGGCGTACTGCTCCTATGGTAGGACGTGGCATGAAGGGGAGCACCAGTGGGGCGGTGTGTTTTGAATCAGTAGGGCGACGACGTGGGCGAGCAGATGGCCGGGTTGGGAACTAATTGCTGGGGTCCAGCAGTTCTGAAACCGACCAAGGAGGATGATTTTGGTTTTGGAAGCGTTCAGTGCCGCGTTGCTTACCCGGGAATTCTCCTGGATGAGAGCTTCAAGCACGCGTGCATCCTGATTATTAGACACCCCAACCACACAATCATCTGCAAACGCCATTATCTTGATTGGGGCTTGGCCTGGCACGTGGACCCCAGTGAGTTGGGCATTCACATTTTGCAGTAGTGGGTCAAGGCTGAAGTTGTATAAGAGTGGGCTGAGGGGGTCTTCTTGTCGCAAGCCCCTTTGAGGGCGGGCTACTTCCGTTAGGAAGCCAGGGCCACGCACTGCCATTGTTGCAGATTCTGTGAGCAGCATTACCCAGTTGATAAAGCGAGGGGGTAGGCGGATTTGATGGAGGCAGGCCCTGAGGTATTCCCAGTTTACTCTATAATAGCCTTTTGTTGGTCCAAGAATACAAGTGCTCCAGAGGCTGTGGACTGACATACATTAGCCACAGAGTGCACGTTATCCCAAATCGACCTTCTGGGGATGAAACCAAATTGTTCTGGGGAGATGGTGGTAGATGCTACAGTCCCTAAATGGTTAGCCATGATTTTTGTTAAAATTTTGGTGTCTGTTTGTTAGAGAAATGGGGCGCCAGTTAGCTAAGTCTAGCTTATCCCCTTTCTTGAAGAGTGTGACAGTGAAGGCCTCATGTCCTCCTGGTAGGAGGCGCGTTTCCATTAGGCTTTGGTTAAGTGAGGCGAGCAGCAATGGGTATATATATTTGAATTATTTTTTGTAGAACTCATATGGAATGCCATCTGGGCCTGGGCATTTTCAGTTTGGTGCACCGCGAATGGCTGTCCATAATTCATTTGGAGTAATCAAATTCATTATTTCCGGGTATTGGAAAATGGAGTGGATGTGGGCTTGATCAAGAAATTCTGCCACTTTGGCCGGCTGAATTGGGTCAGATCGGTACAACTCAGAGTAATACTGTTGCATTTTGATTGCCACTTCAGCTGGTGTATCCGTAATGGAATTATCCAATCTTCCTACCTGTGTGCAGGCCATGCTCTGGCGTGGTGCAAAAATTTTTTTAAAGAAATGTGCGGTGCACTTGTCACCTTTTGTGATTCGTGTGGCCCTGTACTGAACACAAACCCAATGTTTGTGTTGCCTTTCAAGTGCGTTGAGGTGGGTGGCTGCCTCCGCCCACTTCCAGCCTCATGCAGAGCTGTATCTTGTAGCTGGGATGTTGGACTCCAGGTGTGCCAACTCTGCCGAAGTGCATGAAATGACTGCTGATGTGGCTCGTGAGCATCTGGAGGAGAGATGGTGAGAGTGGCAGATGGTGTCATCTTTGAAAGTTGCCCATGTGGAAATGAGGTCCACACAAAATGGTGCAACAAACTTTTTTGCCAAAGTTGCCGCTTCCACCCACATGGAAAATCCTGGCGACCCGAGCTTGGGGGGGCGGATTTTGTACCAATGTGGGGCCTTAGCAGCTGTGACAGGTAGGTGGTAGTTTAGTGAGACCAGTTGATGGTCGGAGAATTCCAATTTTGTTGTCTTGAAGTGGGAGATGTGGGGTTGGAATTTTGCCAGCATTAGAATAAGGTCAATGCGGGTCATGGACCTTAATTGGCCATTGTGGACGTGGGGCCGCTTCATGTTTTTGAGCAGCGGGGCATGCTGTGGCAGCACATTCATTAACCCAAGGGTGGCCTTTAGAATGCATAGTTCTACGTGACCCTGGGGGCATGGGGTGAGGAAGGCCACCGGTCCGTTGGTGTGTTTAGCCAACAGTTCATGTCACCGACTATGAAGGAGTCTGGGGGTAGCGGGAGGGATTTGACTGATGAGAAAAATTCCTGATGCTCGCGTGCACCATTTGGGGCATAGATGTTGACAATTGCGTGTGCTACATCAGCCCACGAGAAGGTGACAATAAGCACTCGGCCATTTAGAAATGTTTCTGAGAATAAAAATTTGAAAAAATTATTTTTATGAATCAGCACCTCACAGTGCATCGCCCAAAAGGATAGGGATGGGAGGAGCATTGTTTTCCAAGCTTCCTCGGAACCTCATGGATAGTGGGACTCCTGGATGGCCAGGATATCCACGGGTAAATTGTGTTGTAAAAAACTCAGTTTCCTAGCCTGGGGTGAGGAGGCTTTGAGTCCAGCAATATTCAACGTCCTTATGGTAAAGGTTACCCCATTGCACCTTAGGTGCGAGGGGTGGGCACCCAGGCCCACCATCCTCTTCTAGATCCCCGCAGGCCTTCACAGCAGCATGGGTGTTAGCAGCAACACTATCAGAGTTTTTGTTGATTTTTGTGGAAAGAGTCGCATTTGATTTAGCCTTTGCTTTTTGTTTTCCTGACGTCGGACAAATTTTTTGTGGTGTGGGTGAGTTTGGTGCACCATTGAGTGGGTTGAAATAAAATTTTTCATTTGGGATGGGTCCCAAGTCAGTTTCAACTGGAGCTTGGGTGCAACGATTGGGTGAGATCGAATCTCCCATCAGATCCTCAGATTGAGTGGCCCACTTGGCATGGGCTTCCCAATCTGATTGGTTGATGGATTCCCAAGTTGCTTCTGCCACAAAGGTCTCCATGTCCTCCTGGCATTGTGAGTGTGGGATAGTGGTGGTGGCTTTGGCCGCTTCCTTGGCCGCGGCCCTATGGGCCTGCTTGGCCTTCTTCCACTCTTGTGGGGAGATAGGCTTTACCAGTAGGTAGCAGCCTTGTGCTCCCCACAGGAAGGCCTCCTTGGTGCTTGTGGTTGGTTCGTAGTGCACCTCTCCGCTGGCCATGGCCACTGAGGGGTGCTCTTGGAATGTGACGCCCTCCTTGATGGGGCATGCGTGTGCCTTATGGCCAAACACGTCACAGTGGGTGCAAATGGGGGGCACTCTGTCCACGGTCACCCAGAATGGGTGGGTGGTATGCCCTGCAATATCAATAAAAGTGGAGTGCGGGATCTGGGTTAGGTCCTTCGCGATCTCCTCAGTTAGGGTCAGAACTGCAATGGCTTTGCCGGTGCACAGGTGTGGCATCAGCGTGAAGCGTTGCATTTCAAAAGATTGTACTTCGCCATATACGGCGAGACCATCTTTCAGGTGTTGTTCCAAATTGTCACATTTTACCGTAGTAGGCAAAAAGTTGAACGTGAGGAAAATTTGGTTTGATTTTGTCCATATGGTGCATTTAGTTTCAGATGACCCATTGCCCTTCGGTGAGGTTGACCACTATGCGCACCGCTGCAGCCTCATCTGCTGCTGTTTTGCTTTCAAAACCTAGGTCCATCCAACCGCATGACATGGAGTGAGGTGCAACGTACACCGCAGTTAGAAAATTGTGTGTACATCTTCACAAAATTTTTCCCATAAGGCCATTTTTGGATGTCCAGAAACACGCGGACTCCAAATTCTACCAACAAAAGTGGCTGGGAGTGTGGCGTGTTGATGTACTGGTTGCATTATGCTTGCCATGCGAGTATCTCCGGGGAAATAGTGACCACCAGTTTCTTAGTATTTTTGTCAATTCTGCCAGATTCTCCGGGGCGTTTTTGAACGTTGGAGGCCACGGGCCTTCCACATGCTCCTCTTACCTTGCTTGCCCAACTGCTCCCTGACATGGGTGCATACTAATCTACTCTTTGAGATTATTAAACTAGATCAGTCTTGAATTGAATAGGTTGCAATAGTGATTGCAACGAGAAAGAAAAGTTGACTGAGCGGTAAGATAATGAGAGGGATTGTTTTTCTTACCCCACACCGCCACTAATAAAGATATATAAAAACCAGGTTTTAGTTTATTGGTTTTTATTATCTTTAATATATATAAATCGCTTGTAAAGTCCAGCATAGATTGGCCCCAGTGAACAACAATTAGCTTAAATCCCACAAAGTGATACCCACTACAGGGGCTCCTGTATACCTCAAAAAACAACTACAAATGGAGGATTTCAAAGTGAGTAACACTATAACTTTCCCTTCAAAATGAATCAAGAATAGTTGCTCTTAAAAAGCAACTAGCAAGGTCTTTATCTCATCTTAAAAGGCTTGAGCAGCGCCTATTAAAAACCCTAATAAAAGACAAATTCACTCATGGTGAAGGGGGCATTGCCTCATTTGTGTATGTCTATGAATATGACATACAAGGCGCGACTGAAAATTGAAAAATTAAACATATCCTTCCTTGCTTAAGTCTCCTGGCACAAGAAATGATATCCTTATATGGACACTCTACATACCTGGGCAGAGGTTAAGGAGGCTCTTTTGGCTGAAGTTGGTTCAAAGCAGATTCTAAACAAGTAAAAAGAGGCATTTATGCGCCTTAGCATGTTTGAAGGCAAACTGACCATTGCCTTTGATGAGCAGTTTTAAAATTGCTGCGCAGAGGTTTAACGTCTAACATTCTAACCCTTAATGATGCAATTGCACCCATGTCAACTGGGTTAGCTTACCAACCTTCTTTAGCCAGGCATATTATTTCAGTGAAATGCCACTTCAAAAAACATTTGCGTTATAAAAGAGTCTCTGTTAGTCGTTGCTGGATTTCCATTCATGTGCAACAATCAATGAAGCTGAGGTAATAGCTTCAGTTCTAACCATTGAGGAGCTTTCGCCTCTAGAACAGTTGGGGGTGACCCCACCAGTGCCTATCCACCCTGTGAAACCTGCTCCCTCAGTGCGACTTAAAGCAGATATTACTCCCTCCTATAGGTCTGAGACCTGTAAGGCAGTTTATAATGTGCTCTCACACAAGCTCACTAAATCCGCTGTGTCTTCCCCTCCAGCCAAGCTGAGAGTTGCGCGCCCTCAGGGTAACTCCTGTAACAATAAATGGCTTGCTTAAAAGACGTATGGTCAGAGGATAGCTACCAGCCTTATGTGGCTGTATCCCTTACCACAATTGCAACATTGCTAATTTTTGAGTATACTCCTGAAGATGAATCTGAGGGAGTTATGATGATGTTGGTTACTATATATTAGGTGTACCCACAGAAGTGGATGTCCCTGATCGATTGAATGCTGGAGGAGTAGACAAGCCCACCATACCTGAGGAAACATCCCTCAGTCAAGTTCTAGGGTGTCCCCAAGTTGTTGAAACTACCAGCAATGCCGATCAGTTCTCTGCTGGTTTGATTTGACCTCTTCAGCAGGCTCATACCATCAAATCCATTTTGGTTAAATACCCTGAGACCACTTATAACTAACTTCCACCTTTCAGCTCAAGAAGGTCTTTGCTCTGTCTCCTAACTTTTGAGGAACACTCATTAAGGTGAAAGTGGTCGTTTTAAAGCCTGGGTAATGGCCATCCTGGATCTTAGCTAACAGGTTAACTTAATATCCTCTAATATCATCAAAAAGATAAAGCTAGGACCTGAGTTGAAGTTCGATCAAAAATTTGGAACCACAGGCCCAAACAACACCCATGCCATCGGGACATACTCTTCCCTTCCCATTCAATTTTTGAAAGCTCATCTTATAATACCCGTCAGTGGCCTTGGACAACAACACCTATGATATGCTCATAGGTACCTATTTATAAATGAGTATTAGGGAATGGACAACGTGAAGCAAGTTCTCCTCTTTTTACTCATCTACACTACCCCTTAGTTTTTAGCACTAGTGGTTCCCATCAACTATCCCCTTAGTTTTATCTAATAAAGACTTCAGCAAGAACGAATATTCTTGCAAGGTGAATACCCATTTTCCATTTTTCCTGTGATTATACCACTTCTGGGTGCAATACAAAGAAATTGGCCAATTCAAAGGATGCTAGGTACGTCATTCCTTTTTATGCTTCAGATGATTAGTGATTAAGCCTTGTGAACAATGGGTGGTTGACAAAAAGATAACGTTCCAAATCCAACACCACTGCTTGTTGCACCTCATAATTATTGAGGGCGTTAGTCCCTTGGTTCCTTGGGTATTGCCTGGGATACTAGACCAGCCTACCAGAGGCCTATTACAATTCTGTAGTGAACCTCACTGATAAGGACATGGTTTTAAGAAAACACCAGGAGATTGGCAAAGGCTTATCAGTTCCCATAGAGGGCATTGAACGTTTCATCTTCATTGGCTCTATGACAGATTTGGGCTTGCCCATGGATAAGATGGTATATACCTTACCCAACATCCATATCTCGAATGAGCTGTCCTAGATGAGCTGAAAAAATCCATACTTTATTAGACGGAATTAGCTACATATTCTCGAAGTCAAATGCTGACTATGGCCATATGAAGGGCTGGAGCCACTCCATTGAAATGGGTGATGCCCATCCCATTTGGTAAAAGTCTTACTGCAAGTCCAAGGTTGAAGAGCAGCAAATGAGTGTTGAACTTAATCAGTTACTAGACGTGGGGTTACTAGTTACATCTCAAAGCACTTGGTCTTCTCACCTCTTGATAATTAAAAAGAAAAATGGAGATCATCAGGTAGTCATGTACTACCGTAAACTAAATAATTTCACAAAAAAGGACAGTTATTCTATTTCCCACATTGATGATGCCCTAGCACAACTTTCCAGATCTAACTTTTCTCTGAAATGTACTTGGCTAGCGGCTATTGGAAAATGGACCTTTCTTCCCAAAACCATGAGAATTGCGCTCTTATTTGCAGTGAGGGTCTTTTCCAACACACCCAGTTACCTCAAGGGTTTTTCAACGCTTTAGAAACCTTCTAGAGTGCTATGGATCAAATCTTGCAGGATTTAAAGCTAAGTTGTGTCATCGTCTATCTTGACAACATCAAGGTGTTCTCAAAGGCCTTCAAAAAACATCTTGATCACCTGATGGAGGTGTTTCAACGCTTATGTGAGTCAAATATCAAGTTAAAACCCTCAAAACGTACCTTCTAAAGGAAATTGGATTTTTGGACATGTCATTTCTCAAGTGAGAATCTAACTCATACAAGATAAGGTCTAGCAATCTCAAAAATGCCTCCCCCTAAGAATCTACAAGATATTCATGTATTTATGTGGATGATGGGGTATTACCATAAATTCATCCCCAAGTTTTCCCAGCTCTGCGAGTTCTTGTTCGGCTACTGACAAAAAACACCCTTTTTTCAGTGGGGTGCTGAACAAAAGGCTACTTTCGAGATGCTGAAGCAACTGCTGCAACAGCATCCTATCCTTCGGCACTCATATATTAATAAACCTTTTATCTTGTTTACTGACGCTTCATACTATGCCGTTGGTGCCATCTTAACCCAATTGGATGAAAACGGTGTAGATCATCCTGTAACCTATTTTAATAAAATACTGGCAAATACGGAACACAACTGCAGCCTTATGAGAAAGGAGTGCCTTGCTGTTCTGTTAGTGGTAAAATACTACTGTCCTTTCCTGTATGGCACTACCTTCACCGTGGTTACTGAGCACGCTTCCCTGAAATGGTTACAGAACATGAAGGATCCAACTGGCTGTTTAGCACACTGGGCTATAAAAATCCAGCATTATGACATGAAGATCAAACACCAAGCTGGACCCATCAAATTAATGCTGTTGAGTTAACTAGGCTTCCCATCCTGCATTTGGATAATATTGAGGTGGATATGCTATATGACCTCTTAATGACCCCAATTGACTTGGATGATGAGGATGAACCAGTCCAGAAGATATTAGCATGGCATTCCCACAACACCAAAGTGGAGTGTGGGAAGTTGTTAAGCAGGTGTGGGCAAAGTGGTTGCCTTACCTCCAGCCCTCAGAATGTATACCTGCTATCTTGGAAGCTAATCTACCCTAGGTCATGGAGGGGCGAAGAAAACCTATGAGTTAATTAGAAAACAGTACCATTACAAAGAAATCATACAAACTGTTGTCAAAGTATTGGATGCCTGCCTCACGTGTAAAAAGCAATCCAGTTTCAAAACTAGATATCTATATCAAACAACTACCCCTCAATAACCGTTACACATCATCAGCCTAGACGTAGTAGGTCCCCTATCACAGGTTACTGATGGAAACAAATCTATCCTAGTTTGCATTGACCACTTTACTAAGTGGGTTAAAGCCGTGGCTCTCCCTGCCCAAACGGCCAAATCCACCGCAACGTTCCTATATCATGATATTTTCACTCGCCATGTCTGTCCCCATGTACTACTCTGTGACAAGGGTAAGAACTTCACCTCCAAAGTAGTCAAGATCCTGGCCACGTCCATTGTGACCCAAAAACTCTTCTCAGCCCTATATAATCCCTCTACCAATGAGACTGTGGAGAGCGCAAATGGGATCTTGGTATCCATTCTACGAAAAATGTCATCCTCTGATCCACATTACTGGGATCAATTCCTACCCAATGCTTATATGTGTATTAAAATAGCTATCACCATATCCTGAGTATGTCCCCATTTCATGTTTTATGTGGGAGAGAACCAGTATTACCCGCCTTTTTAGCTAAGGATTTCTTCTCCTCTAAGGGTGAGTACCCTGAAAAAACCATGAGAAGATTGGCTCAGCATATTATTCAGATTCAATCTGAGGCTATGAAAAACTTAGCTAAAATAGTAACTAAAGAAGGACAAGCTGCCAATGAGCTTAAGGATCCCCCACCTTCATTCCAAATGTCTAACATGGTCCTGTAAACCATAATTGCATCACTCCTAAAATTGGAAAGCTTGGATTAATTTGGGAGGGTCTTTTCACCATCACCTACAAGAGAGGCAATGAGACTTTATAAAGTTCTTGGCTACAGGTATTACAATCAATCAGGTACATGGCTTCTTCCTACGTCCCTATTCTCCCCCCAACAATCTTTAGGGGGGTGATGTTGGACAATTAACAACTTGACTTTAGAAAAGATTTTCTTGGGCGAGAATTGTCCCAATTTATCTATTACCGTCAGCCATTTATAAGTCTAATCTCGTGATAACATTTTGGATGGAAATAACAACAATTCCAGCCTAAAGACCCTGGTTGCTTCTCGGTGGAACACCTCAAATTAGGGTAATACTTTTGTTAATACCTCTCTGGGCAAATAGCATGAGTTCAAGCAGTCAGTTTGTACTGACTATGCAACTGATCAGGGGAGTTAAGCTGAAGTTCCTCCCCATTCCATTAACAACTTAGTCTAACCACCTATGCAGGGACCGTCCCCTTTTATACCCTTGGAGGGGGTCCCCACATGTGTTATAATTTCTTCATGGTAATTGGATCTGCTATCTCAAATCCTTGCCAAACGGACTGATCCTACTGCCAACCAATTTTCCATCAGTTAATCCGCAAAAGTGAGGCAAGTTTCCTGAGCTCCAATAGGTTGAATCTCCATATCCCCTATTTAGCCCTTACTAAGATATTCCAAACTTGGAATTAATTTCCCTTAAAACCTTGATACAGTTTAAATACTGAGCGTTAAGATATCAAGAGGATTAAATTTTCTTACCCTGAACTGCCACTAATAAAAATATATAAAACCAGTTTTTACTAGAGCTAAAATCTTGTCTTTGTTTAAGGCTCACTGATGCTAATGGCACAGGATTTGACAATATTAAAAAGTAGGAGTAGTGAAATGCATAACTGCTGTTCAATAAAATAGGATCTTTTAGTACCACTTATATAAGACTAGAAAAGTTGAAACTATGAAATGAAAGAATTTTCTATTTAATAGTGGCAGTGAAAGGGTAAAAAGAGAGCCCTGTTATGATCTGCTGATTAGTACAAAGTTAGCTTAGAGCTCATACTGAGATAAGCATATTTTTGAAATTAGCTTTGAAACTATTTAGGAAATATGGGTTGTTAGCCTATCTGAGCTTTCATGCTCACCTTGCCTTACTGAAACAGCTGGTGGAGGATCAATCATAGGCAAAACTAACCTATGCGGTAACGCTTTGATATATTTTAGCTAATAACCATGAGTGAAAATAGTTGCACCTTGAGGAACCCCTGCTAAGCCTATAAATTTGGGTGGTGTCAAAATCTGATAATACATGCTTGTGTATTATTCTGCACGTCTATTTGGGACAAAGTTCCAATGATTGATCCTCAATAGTGCCTGTAGTTTAAAGTTTTGGACCAATTAAAAACTTACTAGGCCTATTAAATTCACCTTGACTCTCCCAGCCAATTTCAGGCATAATTTTCTTTTCTTGTTTGGGACTTCTTCCAAGGCAGTCTTTAATACAAACTGGGAAGTTGGTCCTTAAAGTTTGTTGACACTTCTTCAAGGTTAGGATTCAGATAAAAACCAGGAAAAGGATAAAATAAATATAACTTTTATTAGAAGCTATTAACTAGATAATGGTTATTAGGCCAGGCGCTGGTATTTATAGCTATAGGGCATCTCCTGGCCACATTTCAGCACAAAATTTCAACAGATATTTTACCACCTAAGTTTGGCCCTTGAAATGATACAACTGAAACCTTTTTTAGGTTTATTGGTGGCAAAATACTCTCAAAATTGGGAGGATTTCAGGTACAAAAATTGCAATAAAAGCATGCAAAATTGTCCTAAGATCTTCTGGATTTCAGTTTCGCCATGTTGCTGACAAAATACACCTTCTGTAAAAATTTTAGCATCAATTGAAGTAAATGATGCAACCCTAATTGGGATGTCAGCAGGCCTCTCCCTCAATAGCACTAGGTAACCCCTTTAAGAAGTCCACAAAAGTACTATCATGTCGATTATGTGGATTGACATATACATTTTGCCCTAGAGGTGAAAAAATGATTACATTTTTCATTTTTCTGATAATCCATGGTGTTTTTAGATGTTAACTTCAGGTCAGTCCTGAATGATTTTGTATACAGGTGGATTGATAGTGTTCCCCAATAAATTGGGACCAATTATCAAGATTTAATGTATAGGAAATTGTCCATAATATGCAAGTGTATTTGGGCCAATCGCTTTGATAGAATACTTGATTGAAATGATATTGAGATGTTTAGCCTGATTTGTATGATTGCCATAGGTTTTGAGGTTAGAATATAGGTGTTAGCTCAAGTGTTGAAAGGGTAATCAGCCTGATCTGATGGTTGTCAAAGGTTTATTTTAAGTCAACCACCAGAATCTGACATTTCCCCCTCTTGACTCAAACATAAGCTCTAAGATTCCCGATTAGCTTATGTTGGTCTGTTATCATCAGTCTGAATGCCTGATGAGCATAGAAATGGTTTTCTATTTGGTAACTTTGGCCCAAACGGCCGATGAGTCTGAAGTATGACAGCCCAAATGCTCATCAAGTCTGAAGTTGGGTCCTTTCCCCAACCTCAAGAGTAAACTAAAATATTAAATATTATAAAACTAATATAAATGTTTTTTACTCTTTTGATTTTGTTTTTGTGTGTTTTTTTCACCTTTGCTTTTCTTAATCAGCCCACTTATTAAACTTAGTTAGAAATTTTGCATGGACTTGGTTGTATATATGGCAATCCCAACACCTTGATTGTGTATATGAACTTAGACATTTTCTCAATCACTTCAAATGGTCTGACATAGATGCAATCTAACTTTTGCATTCAGCCCAATCCGTGGGTGTTACAAAATAGAACTTCATCAATAACTTCAAATTCAGCCGTGTTTAGCGATACTCTAAGTCCTTTTGATGTTGGTCTTTTTTCTTGGAAAAACTGTTGTGTAGACTTGATCTTGTAGTTTGATTAAGGCATCCGCAAGCTTCTCAATGTACTGAGGGTAAGTGTCTTTGCCGGGATCCTCTATAGCCAAATATAGCAGCGTTGGTAGGGCCAGGTGTCTACCATATAATATTTTGAAACGGAGACATCCTTGTAGATGAATGGTAGGAGATATTGTATGTGAAGACTGCTAAACTTAATTAAATACTCCATTTGGATGGTTTGGCCGAAATTAATTTCTTAATAATGTTCAACAACGTCCTGTTTGCGCGCTCAACAGTACCATTAGTTTTGGGATGATAGGGAGCTGAAAGCACGCCTCATACTCCCATTAGTTGGTTGAGCTTGGCAAGGACATTGGTGGTAAAGTTGTTCCATTATTGGTCAGAATAACCTGGGGACATCCATGTTTGTGGATATTGTTTTCAAGTATGAACTTGGTGGTGGTTGCTGCTTCAGCTTCCTGAATGGCCTTGGCCTTGACACATTTGGTCAAGTGGTCAATGGCTATGATTATGTACTTGGCCTTTATATTGCTTGTTGGAAGTGGGCCAACAACGTCTATAAATACAGTGTGCCAGGCAAAATTGGCTGAACAAGCTGGTAAGATGTTCTTTTTCAGAATAGTTTTTGCCTTGACACTCCACACAGCATTCTAACGCTTCTTGGATGTCAAAATACATTGACTCCTAGTAGTAGAATTGCTTCAGGTGCTCTTTTGTCTTCTTGAATCCGCCATGCCCTATGGCCTTATGCGCTGCCATTATTAGGTCTGTTTAGGCCAATGGTCTTGGGAAAATTAATTTTTTGTCCTCAACGATCTTGTAAAGCGTCCTGTTATAATGCTTGTATTTTTTTTAGATCTAATAATTTTTAGATGGATTCAAGCTCATTTTGATACTCTCTGCTGATCATTTTCATAAAAAAACACATCGGTGGCCTGACTAAGTGTTGCAATGGTAGGTAGTCAGGATAGACAGTTGGCTTTTGGTGTTTTGCCCCAGCTTGATGCTCAATGATGTAGTCATAAGCTTGAAGCTTTAATGCCCAGAAGGATAATCGGCCCTCAGGTTCTCTTAAGTTGTTTAACCATCTTAGGGAAGCATGATTGGTAACAACTTTGAAATGAGTGCCATGAAGATAGACTCAGAATTGCTTGCAAGCATATATGATGGCTAAGCATTCTCATTCCATCACCGTGTAGTTCCTTTCATGAACTTTTAAGGTCTGACTAGCAAAGGCAACTGAATGTTCTTCACCATTTTCCACAACTTGAGATAACACGGCCCCCACTGCTGTTCAGGATGCATCAGTTTGGATGATAAATTCGTGATCAAAGTCCAGGTATCAAAGAACAGGCGCGCTTAATAGGGCTGATTGAAGTTGGTCAAATGCATCCTGGAAAGCTGGAGTCCAGTCATATGGGACCTTATCTTTAAGAAGATAGAAAAGCGACTCTCCAAGTTGTGCAAAGGCGGCAATAAATTGGTGATAGTACCTAATGATGCCTATGAATACTTGAATATCACGCTTGGATTTGGGCCATTTCATTTTAGAGATGGCATCCAGCTTAGAGGGTTGGGGCTGGAAACCCACTTTATCAAATCTAAATCCAAGATATTCCGTTGGTCTTTTGAAAAACTGACATTTTCTGGGCTTGATTTTTAAGTTTGCAGCAGCTACCTTTTGAAAGCCTCTTCCAAGTGTTCCAGGTGGTAGTCAAAAGTTCAGCTGAAAACATTGATACTGTTAAGGTACACTATTACATATGACAATTTCAAGTCTCACAGAATTGTGTCCATTGCCCGTTGGAATGTAGCCGGGGCATTGCAGAGCTCTTGAGGCATTCTCGTTGGCTGGAATAGCCTCTCTTGGGTTATAATTGCACATTTCTCGCACTCCTCTTTGGGAAGATCTATTTGCCAATATCGCTGATAAGGTCCATTGCCAAGAAGAACTTTGCACCCCTAGCCTATCCAAGGCATTGTCAATTTGTAGCAGTTGGTATGAGTCCTTCTTTGTGATTTTTTTTAACTTCCAATAATCAATGACTACTCAGTTGCTTCCATCCTTCTTCTTCACTATTAAAATTGGTGCTGCCCATGGATTTTTTGAAGGAACTAGCATGCCACTATTTAGAGTTCCTTAACCTCCTTGGATATTGCTTCCTCTGATAATTTCAATTGTCTAATCGGGCATAATTTGAATAGGTTTATAATCTCCAGTATCAATTTTGTGGGTGACACCTTTAGCACATCCCAAGTCAAAATCATCTTGTGCGAACATTTCCTTATATTTAGAGAGTAACTTCTGAGCTTGGCCTTTCTCATAGTTGGTCAGGTTGCTTAAATCACCCGTATGGATAACATTTTTATGATAAGTTGGTCATTATCAGAGAGCATTAATTTGACAAAAGTTCTGAACTCATGGAATGAGTGAATTTCTGTGTTAGGGAACAGATACAGAAAAGCGATTTTTTGATGTTGCCTGATGGATAAGGGCCAATTTTGCAGGTTTGTGCATAAGATTTGTATTTCTCCATGGTCCAGAATGATATACCAGGGGCAATGTTTGGTTCAAATTTAAATTTAGGCCATGGTTGATATACTTCACCGTAAAGTCCTTCTGGGATATCAATTGGTAGTCCCATCAGGACAATTACTTGTTCTACGGATGGTATAGTGATGGTTTGATTTGATCAGAGTGAAATGCTATTTGACTCATCAATCTGAGTGGGAAGTGATCTTATCTTTGACCGTGCTTTAACATACTCAATTGGGACTAATCCATCTTTGTAGGCCAGATTTATGAATAGATTGTGTTTATTTTTCTCAACTGCCCTATCCCAGTTATAGTAAATTGGAATATACTGGCACAGAATGGTGAGAGTATCGTCCTTATTATTAGTAACAAATTCATATCTTCTTAGGAAATCAGTCCCAATTAGGTATCATAGTTTATATTTGGCAACACTATGGCAAGTGCTGTTACTACAATGGATCCAAATCTGAGTGGTAGGGTACTGTAGGCGCACAGCGATTTGGTTGTATGTTCTCCAGCTGTTCCATATTCCTGATAGTGGGCAACATTGAATGCAATCTTCAGTTTTCTAACCAACTTTTTGATGACTATATTGATAAGTGCACCACTGTCAACAATGGCCCAAACTTGATACCTTGTTTACCGCTATGTCCATATAAGTACATTCAGAGTAGTTTTCAGAGGTAATTATTGTATGAATGCTGTGATTGCTTCCCAATTCCAAGTGTGATTTCAGGCTTGAGCAAGTATCTGGGAAGTTATCTTCTAAGGTCTTCATGGAAATGGCTACTTGAACGTTGTTAAGCTTAGGTAGGTCAGTCAAACATCAGGGTTGGAGGCCTAAACCCTGATCAATAATCTTCTTTGCGTAGGTTTTGATACTTCAGCTCAGGCTTCTTTGGTAATTTTTAAAGGTTTAGTTGCTTTTGCTGTGGCCCGAGTAGTGACCATCATGACATCATTTGCCACAATATGGTGGAGGTTATCTTTAGCAACATTTTCGGCCCCAAAGAGCTCATCAGGGTCAGGTGGATTGGTTTACCATCGGTGGATTTAAAGCATTCCGCCTCTACTCCACCTGCTCTTTTCCCGCCTCATTGTCACTGTTGATTTCTAGAGCAAAGTTGACCCCATGCTTTTTGTTGGACCGTCTGAAGCATTGTCTAGCAAAATGCCCTTGTTGACCGCAAATGTGACAAGTAATCAGCACAGTTTGCTGTTTTTGCTCAATTTTTTGTTCATACTTTGGAAATTTTTCCCCTGGTTGGACATCAAGTTGCTTTTTTGAGCCCAAAAACCAAGATTTTTGCTGATCTTTAGCCCGATTAGGAGTATTGAAATTATGGGAACAGCTTTTCAAGTAGTTGGTAAGTTCTTGGATTTCCAAGCTTCCATTGAATGCAGGCAGCATAACATTAGGCATTTCATGGAAGGGCATAATTGCATAATCCATTGCAATCTTGGCATCAAACTAATCTATTGCATTACACCCACACAGAAATGTGTCTCATGGAAGAATTTATCCACAAAGTCCTTAATAGTCTCATTCTGTTTAATTTAAATATCAAGAAGCTCTCTTTTTTGGGTTTCTAGTTTTTCTGGACATCCAAACCGTTTTGTTATTGCAATTTTGGCATCCATATAAGACCAATCGTCACCCAAATAGGGCATAATGAGGTCACAGCTATCGGCATCAAGTGAGTTAATCAGTGTCAAAACTTTTGCATGATCTGATGCTCCTCTCATTGCTTTTTCAAATAACTTGAGATAAGATTGAATATTTCCATCTTATTGAACTTTAGTAAATGCAGTGGTTTGAAGTCATCTCGCCCTATTTCAGGCATAGGGGTTGTAATTCTGGTACGTCTTGGTGTATCATCACCCATAGCCAGCCCTCTTTCCCGTTAGGAAGTATCTGGAGTCAGGATTGATGCTAGGACTCTAGGCATATAATGGATGTTTGAATTATCCATTTCTGCATTGGTGGCAACTTCCAATGATTCGATTTCATGGTATTGCTATGAACTACTGGATTCCAATGCCTGAATTCAGCCCTCAGTTACTTTTCCAGTTTATTTTTTTGGCTGGATAAGCGGAGAATTTTCCTATTTCTTTTTTGTCAAAGTTGGGTGAGCACTGGCAGCCTTGCTTTTTAAGGTATTTGAATTCTTTTATAAGGTTATTATACTCCCCTTTGAATAAAGCTTGGTTGGTTGTTATGCTTTTTATATATTTGTCCATACTATCTCCTCAGGAATTTGCAATTGATAGATGCATTCTGAGTTCCCAAATTTTCCTGAGTAATTTCAGTGTTTCTGGCCTGCAACTTCAACACTACAGTCCAAAGTTTAGAAAATTCCTCTTTGATCTGTGCATTCTCTTCATCCTTATTCAGGACAACTTGCTTTGCTGCAAGGTCCTCAAAGTTTTTGTTGATAGTATCCAGCTCAGCCCAAACATACTCTTCAAAGTCATCGACTTTTACATTTGACTCCAGGTAATTCCTTTGGCCTGAAGTAGCATGTATGGTAAGGCATTCTGCTTAAGACAATAGGTAATCTGAATGGCTTTCCAGTTTTTGACAGCGATTATTCATGGTTTGTACCCATTCTTGTGATAACCCATGGTGGTTCAGAACTTCTGTGGCTATCTTTGGGACTCCTTCGTTCAAAAGCTTCTTGAGGTTGTTTAAACTCCCATGAGCTTCATTGGCAAGTCCTGTACTAACAATAATTGCTTTTCAGACTTCAGAAAAAATAGAATTTAGCTTTTCCAGTAGGGCTTGAGAAAATTGTTCCTCCCCTTACACACAGTAGATTTCTGTAATTCCAGATTTTGTCTAGCAATTATTCTCTGGGTATGCTTAATTGAGGGTTGAACAAAGTTAACCAGGAATTCGTTAGTTGCTTGACTGTCTGTGAGACGTCTCACAAGAGATGCCATGGTTGCATCACAGTACTTCATATATATCTCCATTTTAAGTGCCTGATCCTTAAGATAGTAGAAAAGGCCAAGAGAGGGATCAATTTATGAAGTACCAATCTTAAAACCCTGATATAGGATTTCCAGCATAGCTTTTACGCTTGAAGATGTAAGATCAATTGGGCTGGTTGTATCTGCATGAGCTCCCCCACACTGTGATAAGATCCAGGGAGTAGGAGGTACACGCTTCAGAGCTGTGGCAGCTGGTATTAAAATAATCCAAGATTTCTTTGTCGCTGGTTTACATCTTGTTGTTGCTTTCTCATCTGGCCAATTCTGCCAGGAATTGGTCACTGGAATCCATTTTGTAGAATGTGACTATATTTGAGTGAGCACCAATTGTCAAAATTCAAGAATTGCTTGCGTGTTTATTATTATCCTGCATGTCAATTTGGGCTGAATTTCCAATGTTTGATCCTCAATAGTGCCTGTAGTTTACAGTATTTGGACCAATAAAAAACTCACTAGGCCTATTAAATTCACCTTGACTCTCCCAGCCAATTTCAGGCATACTTTTCTTTTCTTGTTTGGGACTTCTTCCAAGGCAGGCTTTAATACAAACTGGGAAGTTGGTCCTTAAAGTTTGTTGACACTTCTCCAAGGTTAGGATTCATATAAAAACCAGGAAAAGGATAAAATAAATATAAATTTTATTAGAAGCTATTAACTAGATAATGGTCATTAGGCCAGGCGCTGGTGTTTATACCTCTAGGGCATCTCCTGGACACATTCCAGCACAAAATTTCAACAGATATTTTACCACCTCAGTTTGTCCCGAGAACTGATACAACTGAAACCTTTTCTTAGGTTTATTGGTGGCAAAATACTCTCAAAATGGGAGGATTTCGGGTACAAAATTGCAATGAACGCATGCAAAAATTGTCCTATGATCTTCTGGATTTCAGTTTCATCATACTGCTGACAAAATACATTTTCTGTGAAATCTTGGCGTCAATTGAAGAAAATGACGACCCCTAATTTGGATGTCAGCAGGCCTCTCCCTCAATAGCACTAGGTACTCCCTTTTGGGCAGTCTGTATGCAAGTGCTATTGTGCCAATTACACGGATTGATATACAAATTTTGCCCTAAGGCATAAAATTGATTAAGTTTTTTCATTTGTTGATAATCCATGGGATTTTTAGATGTTAACTTTGGGTCAGTCCTGAACGATTTTGTATACAGGTGGTTTGATAGTGTTCCCAATAATCAGGACCAATTGCTGAGATTTGATGCATAGGAAATTGGCCATAATATGCAAGTGTATTCAGGCTGATCGCTTTGATAAAATACTTGATCAAAATGACATTGAGATGTTTGGCCTGATTTGTATGATTGCCATAGGTTTTGAGGTGAGAATATAGGTGTTAGCTCAAGCATTGAAAGGGTAATCAGCCTGATATGATGGTTTTAAAAGGTTTATTTTTGAGTTAACCACCAGAATCTGACAGGTGATCCCCTGTCAGACATTCTCCTTTTTGATGTTAGAAAAAGAATGTTGGAGGTATTAGTGCTCCTGAATCTGCTACTATGATTGGCCCATCACCTGCCCAATCTTCTAATAATATTGTGGATAACGATGCTATGAGTACCCACAGCGAAAAGACCTTAGTGGATTCTCGGTGGAATCCTCAACTGGAAAAATATATTTATCATAAAAATAGGCTTAAAAAGGTAATAATTAATAATAGGATTACTCTGACTCCTCAGTCAAATTTGAGGATTATAATATCACATGGATCTGAACCTCCGCGAGGCAAGAAGATTTTACCCATCAATGATTGGGTATGAGTTAACCAATCATTACCATCTAAGTCTAACCACTGCCAAGGTTCAAAGATTTTACTCGAGGATGATAGGGTAAAAATTAGCCAATCATTACCATCCAAGTCTGACCATCGCAAAATTACCCAATCATTACCATCTGAGTCTGACCACCACCGAGTTGAAAAGATTTTACTCGCTGGTGATTGGATACAGTTCATCAAATTGTTACTGCATGGGTCAGTTTTGCCTCCAAAAAATTTTTATCTTTGATCTGATAGGCCAAAAGCCTATATTTCCTATTTTAGATAACTGAGCTTTGCATTCTTTTGCCTCAAATACCCCTGGTCTCGAAATTTGAATAGTTTAAATAGGAAAAACTAGTATCAAGAAAGGGACCTTTCTGGTCTTGTGGCCTACGGAGAAATCCAACAACTTAAATTACAGCAATTTCACTTAATGCCCGACCTGTGCACAGGCAAAGCTATCGCTGTAATCAACCCCTTCCCAGAAGTGGAAGAGGATTTATACAGAATTCCCCATGCAGCATAATTTCACTTTGCAGATGGGGGCCAGTCAGCTGCATTCCAAGTTACACCAGAACGTGCACCACCCATTTACAACCACTGTGGCTTACTGGGCCACAAGGAACATGCATGCCCTGTAAAAGAGGGCTTAATGGAAAATTATTTTTGTGAAGAAGCTATGGACGAAGATAATGAAAACTTCGCCAAAATGACTGATGGCCACCACCCATTCCGCTGGGGTGAAGATGGACTATACTCCATCGTGGACCCAGTTACAAGTAAACAGCGTAAAGCAGCACAAAAAGCCCACAAGAGAGCAGCGGCTGAAGCGGTGGCACACGCGATATCCGCCATTAACCATGGACAAATTTGGGAGGATATTTCAGATATTCACTGAACCAAACAATTAGAACAATATGCCCAGGTCGAAATTTTCACAGTAACCAGACTGAGCCACAAAGCGTCATCAGTCATGCACATACTGAGGAACAATGCAACCGCAATTTGGGTGAAAATGCGGTGCACAATGCAACAAAGTTGAACCTCAAAAATATGAAATAATCAACAACCCGCATCAAACCAACATGAGACCTGTGCAGGAAAAGTTGACGCAAATGCAAAAAACTACAATTCCCTTGAATCATTGGGTCAGATCAAGGGAACCAACAATGGCAGTGAAAGAGTTGGAGTACAGATGCGGAGCATGGCCAAAATGAGCCGCGGTGGGATAGGACCAGAGGGTCCTCCCAACCACTCCTGAGGCGCCGCGGGCACCTCATTGCCAATAGGGACATTAAACATCGCGGGAGCCAGAACTCATACATTCCAAGCCAAAAAGCTGGCATTCCTGCAAAAACCTCTTGTAGACATCTTGGCCATCCAAGAAACTGACTGCCTACATGGGGAAGAAGAATCCTGGTCAACCAGGGTCGCACCATCACAATCAGTATGGACGTCTAACTGTGAGGTGATAGTCCAAAACAACAAGAAATTAGAATTACAAATTCATCATCTACTTGCATGGTCGTGTCCTGGTAGCAACAATCACATGCCAAGATGAGATAATTTTGTTAGCATGTATCTATGCACCGTGCACTGCAACTGAGAGAAAACTATTTTTTGAAAAAATTTCTACTCTCACCCTCCCACCAGATATCATCATGTTAGGCGATTTCAACTGCTAGGATAACCCCAATACAGATCAATGGCCTAATCCCAGGGGATACCCACCTGGACACATTGAATATCGCACAATGAAGGCATCTCTTGGCTTACAGGATGCTCTTCCCCCCAATTCACCAATCCTTCCCCACATGACAAGACCTAACATAAATGAGGGACTGCTCATATCGATGAGTCATATTGACCACATCCTCATCCCACAATCCCACCACTCAAGAATCTCCAAATTTACAACAAAAAAGATCAATTTTTCTAATCACTGATTTGTTACGGTGCAGTTAGCACCAACTTAATCCCACAAACAGATGATGCCTTGGAGAAAGCTTCACCCAGAAAATATAAAATTGACTAAAATATCTGACTGGGTTGAAAACAAGGCTACAAACCCAGAATTTACAGCCCCATTCACTTCAGATCCCATCATAACATGGGAAAATTTCAAAAAAGATTTAATCAACAAAACCTGACATATTGAATCACGTAAGTACACCGCGGACACAGCCACAATCAAGCGTACCTTAGCAGAACTAGACCACCTGGAAATAAATACTCCAAGATCTGGCTATAGCCCTAATTGTGGACGCAAATGGGCAGAAATTTCAGCCTGACTTAACAATCTCATCTTTGAACAACAACACAGAATCAAAGTATTGAACAAAGGTAAGTTCATAAAGGAAGGTGAAACCTGTTTGACATACTTTTTCCGCCAATTCCACTCCTGCAGAAACCAGCCCACATGCACACAGGTCCGCAAGACCAACGGCACCATGGCAACTGACCCTGAGGAGGTCAAGGCGGAAGTACACCGCTATTACACCAAATTATATCGCGATATGCTAACAGATCCACAAAAGATTAAAGAATCTATTTAAACTGCCAAGATAAAAAGTACACCACCAAATTACAATATACTATCCCTTATTACACGGGAGGAGCTTTGGGAAACAATTCGCGGTGCACCATGTAGGAAATGCCCAGGGCCTGATGGGATACCCTATGAATTTTACAAAAATATTTTCAACAAATCGCCCCCCTCCTATTGGCGTCAATGAACCAGAGTTTGTTGGAAACACGCCTATTACCAGGAGGCCATGAATCCAACGTTATAACCTTGTATAAAAAGTATGACAAGTTGGACCTGGCCAACTGGCGCCCAATTGCACTCTCCAACACTGACACAAAATTTTTTAACAAAGGTTCTAGCAGCTAGATTAAGCGCATTTGCATCTGAAGTCCTATCACCCAACCAGTTTGGGTTTATATCAGGGCTTACAATCTGGAACAACATACACCCTGTTGCAAACATTTGCTAATCCAAAGCAACTGGTGCCCTGGTCTTCTTGGATCAGGAAAAGGCGTATGACCGTTTTAGTTGCTATACCTAAAAGAATGTCTACATGCCTTCAAACTCCCACCAAGATTCATAAAATGGGCGATGCTCCTAACAGAATCTGCAACCATGGCTGTATGCGGCCCTGGATACTAACAAACAAGATTAAACCACACATAGGGCTCAAACAAGGGGATCCCCTCAGCCCACTGCTATACAATTTCAGCTTTAACCCGCTCCTCCGAGTAACTGACTCACGTCTCATGGGGATAACCGCACAAGGACAACAACAGTCAAGATACTGGCCTTTGCAGATGACTGCGTAGCAGGTATAGAAAACAATGAAGATGCTCAACAGCTGGAACACACTCTAGAGGAATACTCCAAGGTGAGCAATGCATCGCTCAACAAAAGGAAGACAGAAATCATCCTCCTAAGCAAATACATAAACAATTGGGCCACAACATCAGAACCTCACACCAACACTCGAAGAAAAAACCCAATTATTTTACCCTTTGCAACACCTCCCACCACCACTCCTGTCTGACACCTTGGAATCTGGCTAGAATCAGGGGGATATGCTAATGAGACAATGGAAAGTAACCTGTTACAACGGGTATCCAAACGCGTCGCCTCCCTCAAGGGAAAAACCCCAGGACTAACAGGACAAGTTACAGTTGCTAACTCGCTCATCCTCCCAATACTGTGGTACCAGGCCCATGCGATAGCCTTCTCACCTACCTTTATAACCTCAATTTGCGCGCTTATCCAGGGCTGGCTGTGGCCTGGCTCTCACCCTCCTATACGGATGGAAACACTATTTGGCCCACGCTCAAGCGGAGGCATGGGATTAATAGATTTTGAGAGCCATGCCAATCACATCCTAGGTACCTGGATAAAGGAAATCCTTGCTCCAGACCTCCCGCAACAACATTGGTCCAGAGCAGCAAGGACTAACTTTGCACATGCGCTCAAATTATCCAACCCACATAGTCCACCCAGACTACTTTCATACCTTGCCAAGCACCCTACTGCAATGGGTCCGCATGGAACCTCCCCTCATTTCAAACATATCCTCCAAACTATCCGCCATATGGGATGAACCATAGAGAACATGGGTACTATACAGGGAAGGGGACGACCCATCCCCAATTCAAATTAAGAAACCCAGAAAACCACCCCCAGAGGGATATGCTCGCAACAACCCCAAGCATATCTAGGATAGTATACCTAGATATGCTGGACATTCCCTATGATTTAATCACACAGAAAGCAATGTGGAAAATGACACACCACCCACTCCTACAACCAAGGATATGAGCAAACGCCTGGCGCTGTTTGAGAAGGACCTATAGGACAGCGGATCACTACAACTCCCTCCACAAAACATGTGCAGTATGTGGAGGGGAGGGATCCCTACATCACCGCCTAGAAACATGCCCCCCAACCAAAGCTATATGGCAGGAAGTCGCACGCCTGCCTAAGATTCAAAACGAACAGGAATTCTCAATATCAAAGAGTATCTTCGCGCTCCAGATCAAGTCATCAATACCATCTACCCTCCGCTCCCTAATAATACCCATTGCAATGTGGACAATACACACAATTGCATTAGATGCGTTCAAGGGCACGGTCCCACCCATTCATGGGATTATTAACAGATTCCATGTCCACTTACTAGAGCACTTCCAAGCCTGTCTCTATGGATATATGAGACCAAGACAAAAAGCGCCCATAGAATCATGGTTCCCACTCTGGTTCCTCCACACAGACCCTTTCCTTCACGCCTGCTCCATAGCAGGGGAAACCCCCTCAGAGTAGTGCACCAACCCCCATACCTGGCAGTCCCGCTGGCAACAGGGGTAACTTGAGTACCCTGGGGTGCCCAATTTTTTTATTTGTTAGTTAATCTCTTAGTTTCACATATATTTGGTAATGTCTGTCCCCTGGGCAGCTTACCTCGGTTAAATAAAAGAAAGGGACCTTTCCTGGTTTTGCCCTGCCTGAATAATAAAAAACATAAATAACTTTAATAAGTGCTATTTTATACTTTTATTAAAAAGTAAATATCTCACTTTAAATATATTATTTGTGGCATCCATTGGCGGATCCCACAAATTGGTGCTCACTATAGGGGTCGAGCCCCCTGAATACTTAGATAAGTATTATAAGAAATGGAGTGTCATCCGTTGGGTGCAAAATGGGGAAGGAACTGAAGAAGATGATCGAATGGACAGCCCTACTGCTTTTTTTAGTACTAGACAGCCCTACTTCTTTGATGTTTGAAGAAGAACCATTTGAGCGTATATTAATACCTGAGTCTCGTCACATCACTTGGCCAGCCATTAAAACTGTGAGGGACCTTACTCATGGCATCCTTAACCCTAGCAATATTGCATCCTATGAATGAGCGTCGCTGGTTGAGGAACGCCACTTGTTTCTTTATGAGACTAGTGTCCACCCAGCGACCTATGGTCAGCTTACAAATTTGACCACCTATGTACGCAAGTTTTCTCACCCTGCCTTGGTACATATGATACATCTCTTAGCCGGACATCACAAAGAGTTACATTGACACCTAGATACTCATGCAGCTCTGAATCTAGCTTATGACAAGTTGTACCAACTGACTTCAGAACATCTTGGAGCAGTCAGGTCTGGTGTGGAAGCTAATTTCAACTTCATCATTCAGCCGCATGATCAACTTACTACTATGGACACTTGGATTGTAAAGTATGTCAAGGAGGCCATGAAGATATTCTGGGATGAACTTAATGCATCCTCCACTAGCACCTGCTCGTTGCTGGAGGAGTTTGTAAAGAACTTGAAAAGCAAATTGAACAAACACATTGTGACCTTTCAGCCCCCGACTCTGTCCTTCAAGAGAAATATGAACAGTGTATGGCTGGGGTGGAGCAGCAGTTAATTCAGGCCTTCTCGCGTGTTGATGAACTTGAACGTCGTATGTTGCTTGAACCATCTAGTGCCACCACCACCCTCGCAGCCAAGGTTGTTCAACTAGAAAAGGAGCTAGCTCTTAAAGCTTCATTTAAAAATACCAAATATTTGGCACGTCGCCTGACTGAATGTGAAATTGAAGCAAAAGCGATGAAAGCTTCGCTGGAAAGCCCTGTGCTGTTGAAGGAAGTAATTAGTCAACTAACGAAGGTCAAGCGGAAGTATGAACAAATTAAGGAAGGGGTGTAAGGCCCCAGCTCCCACTCTCATGACGATAAAGGTGTAAACAAATGAAAGAAGAGTTGAAGAACCACATGAAAGCTGTAGAAACTGCTCAATTAAACCTAAGCTCAATGGTGTCACAACTCCATTTTCAAGCCTCAGCAATGGAGAACCGAGTGGAAGATCTTGAAACTCAAAAATCAGGGATTGAAGCTCAGTTTGAGATATGTGAATCTGGGCCCCTGGAAGCCCTCTCTAACATGAAAACCCAGCTTGAAGACATGCATGACCATTTTGATCGCCTTTCATGGGCCTTTGATCATTTAAGCTACCACTCTGAAACCTCAGAAGCAGAATCTCCAGCTATTCATACCCTCTCTGAGAA
>JAKSZP010017902.1:0-27735 GCA_022478985.1 Massospora cicadina | reverse complement strand
AAGAGAAGAGAAGATTTCAGAAGAAGCAGCATGCTTATTCAACAACTCTGGGTGGAACAGCATTAATGTCTGAGACTGGTGCCAATGAAGCGCCATAACACTGGAAGTGCTACTTGAATATTTGCATGCTGCCCTGAGGCCTTGCTTACCTGGTATTGCTTTGGTTTCTCGCCAATGGAAGCATTAGGTTGGAAAGCCCTCAAATTAAGGCGCAACTATGTCCAGCATCATCTGTAAATGGGATATCCATATGCACCAAGTGTAAGTTTTCTGACCCAAGGATTCAGCTTAGATGAAGCGATCAGCTGGATCCTCAAGGGTAAAAAATACAGCGGAGGCTCCAACACCCTGTGAAAATAAAAATTATATAGTGCATTGGCCGCCTCTCATGAGGAGTCATGGAAAGGTGGTGGGACTCATGTGGACTTTATTCAAGTATTTATTAGTGGCAGGTTCTCTGACTGACAGGCCACCAAATTTTACCTTAAGGATGCAATTCACATCCACCTCCAATCGGTTGAGGAAAAGGTGTTAGTTCTCAGCATTTAAGCTTAATTCTGCCAAGTCAGTTTGCACAGGGTATTAGCCACTGAGCAACCAAATAGGATGATATGAGGATCGCCAACTTATTTAATAAAACTCAATAAAATATGTATGGAGCTATCGCCCCTTATTTTGACTTTATTTTAATATAAATTGCAGACTTATCTGCACTCACATATCACTTGCAAAAAGAATACCCCTTTAATCTTCTGTGTAGCTTTTTATCTCAATTCCCTAATCTGGATGCATCCTCAGCTTGGTAATCTTCTATTCTTCTTCCCTTTTCAAATTAATCTCATTTGTATTGAATCTTGTCATGATTCCTCTCAATTTGCTGAATGGTCATCATTTTGCTTGATTATAATTTGTGTATCCCTTTTTTGTAAATCTCAAGACTCATCTCGATCCCCCTCTGATCCGCCAATATGGGTAGCATAGCATCCAGTCATATCAACTTCCTGACATTACCCCCCTTTGACTGGACAATAGGCTCTTACTGTTTATATGCTTGGAGGAACTTCGCATGGACTCAGTTGATAATCTGACCCCCAGCGGGTTCCTTAATAGTGTAGACATCCATGCTGGTCTTCTCAATTATCTCTAACAGGCCAGCCCAAAGGTTGGAGAGCTTTTTTTCCACCCAAATCTGTGCTGGTCATGGAATAAAACATGGTCCCCCACAGCGAACAGTGGGAGTCCGCTCTGTCGCTTCTGATCAGCTGTCTGATTGTGAATCTTCTTGGCCAAACTGGTGAAGTGGGCTTCCGTTTGCAGCTTGATCAATGTATCCATAAGCGTCTTCAAATAATGCTGGGGATTCACATTACCAGTGTCCTCTACACATGAATAGAAAAAGGCAGGTAGATCCAGATGTTGACCATACAGTAGTTGAAATGGGCTCTTACCAGTGGCCAAATGATAGCTGATATTACATGTGAACACAGCAGTCATTAGAAGGGCACTCAATTATGAGGGCCGATCTGTTACCAATTTGCGGAGTATGTTCACTAGGGTTCCGTTGACTTGCTCCACCATCCCATTTGACTCCTGATGATAAAGGTGGTCAAAACCCCGCGAATCCCCATCAAATCATTTAACTTTGGCAGGATATGCGAAGTGAAGTTAGTTCCATTATTTTTCAGAATGAACTGTGGGCAGCTGTGCTGCTGTATAATACACTCCATAATAAACTTGGCGGTGGTGACCACTCCCAAGTCACTAATAGCCCTGGCCTCCACCCATTGGGTCAATTGATCGATGGCAACAATTATATACTTGGATCAATTGGCGCTAGTCAGCAGAGGTCTCACTACATCAATGGAAATGGTGTGCCATGCAAACCATGGTTTCACTAGCTGATATGTGGTTTACTTGTGGAAAGGCTTTTCTAATTGACACTGATGGCAACAGCTAAATGTTTCCAATATGTCGTAATGCATGCTTTCCCAGAAGTATTGGGGTCACAAAAACTCCAGCGTTTTCCACAATCCTCCATGTCCTAAATCCTGATGAGCATCTCTAATAATCAAAGGTCTAGCCAAAGGTTTAGGAAAATTCAGTGTCAAGTCTCCAATCTGCTTATATATGTGACGGTTGAGGTCTATCCTCAGCATCACATTGCCCTGATCTTTGGTAAGACAGGGCAGGCTGTGTCTGTATGTATGGAGGAGGAGGGGGCGTTGGTTCTGGCAAGGACGCCTAAGGGGCCGGAGCTTGGAGTAGGCCAAGGAGCAAGATGGGCGTCCAAGTCGGAACAAAACGGAAAACTAGTAAAACGGGTAGTTTCGAGATTTGATTTGGATTCAAATTGAGAATGGAATGAAATGGGTGCTTGGGAGTTTCGCGGTTTGATTGGGATTCGAAATGGAACTGGCACAGAACCATTGAGTAAAGATTCCGCAATCCTGCTGTAAAGTTTACACCAAACATCATTCAAGCTGGCACCATAAGCTTATATTATATTTTTTAGATTAGCTTTTAACATGTGTATATAGGGAAGGAACTGGGAGCTGGAGGCTCCTCAGTTCTGTTTTCTATCAACTTGGCTAAATAACAAATAAAAGAACCTAAAATTCATATACTTATAATTGGGTTTATTTTAAAGATATTGCCTAACTGCAGCCATGTTTGGCTTAAATCAACAAGGATTGGACTTTGAGAGTGAGCTTGGGAGGGCTATTGCCTCCCTCTATACCTTGTCTTGGAGTCAAGGCATGTTGCTGGGGTTAAGTATACTTGCAACTGTCTTCCAGGGGTGCTTGTCCAATCTTGTAGCGCGCGCACCAGGAGAGTAGTATCAGGAGTCCTGTCAGCCCTATGGTCTTTTACATGGATCCTGTTGCCCAACTCATTCGTGGCTCATTGGAAGGAGCCAGTGCGTTACATTAAACAGAACTCGTTTACTTTCCTGTCATTGTGGTGGCAAGCAAAAGAGATGCCAGAAGAAGTTGTGTTTCCAATGTGGTATAACCATACTGCAAAACTCTTGATAGTGATATTCTCCACCACCTTTTTGCTTCATGAATTATACCGGGTTTTAGAGTATGTGTCCTGGGTTGGTGGGAAAGTGGTAGGGCCTGGGAAGGACAAAGGAAGAATTCCCACAGTTTTAAAATCGGAAGACTTGGAACTGATCCACCAGACGTTTAGCTGGGTTCAGTTTCAGGGACGTTTGACAAAGGCAGCGGGTGGAGAGGATTCGTTTGCCTTGCAGTTAAGTCAGGTTCTGTTGGCACTTCCAGTAAAGCAGTCCAACTGGGTGCGAGAAATTTTAGAAGAGAAGTCAGGGTTACCCGTATCAGTGGAGGAATGTCTGGATTGAATTGACCGTGCAGCATGTCCAGATGAGGCGCAGGATTCGGCCTGGGCGGCGTTACTGCAGTGTGGTCAAGGGAAGAAGTCAGTGGAGGAGTATGGCCAGATGTTCCGCGCATTGGCAAGAGCAGCAAAGGCATCTGAGTCTCAGCTTCCGCGCATGTTTCGCCAAGACTTGCAAGCTGATTTATTATTGGCAATGGCGGCGGTGAAACCTGCAGCGACGTTGGAGGAAGAGGTGGGTTTAGCCTTGCAGGTAGAGCGACAGTTGAGTTTGGTACGGGCCCATCAGGTAATTGTGCGACCCCCTGGGGGATTCCGAGGACAGAGTGGTGGAAGAAGGGCAGGTTCAGAGCCCATACATGGTTCTAAGGGTTTTAGCTATGTGGAGGAAGGAAAGAAGAGTCAAGGAAATCCTGAGGGTATGGTTGAGGTGCAGGAGACAGGGATTCCCCTCGAGATTACCGCTCAGGATCCTGAGGCTCAGAATAAGAAGGCTCCTTATAATTTTCGCAAGAAGCCAGTGATTCTGGTGCCTCAAAATAAACCGCTTACTTCATCTTATCCTTATCTGATTTTGACCGTCAATGTGCTTTTGGGGAATGAAGGAAGGGATTGCGGTGAAGTTCTAGCTTTGATTGACACTGGAGCCAAGGAAAATTATGTTGAGGAGAAGTGGGCAAGAAGCCATGGATTGTCATTACAGAAGGATGGATGGGTGACGTTGGCAGACGCCTCCATAAAAATGGCGGTATGGAGAGTGCGGGCCAAGGTCCTGTTGAGGCAAGGCCCGGAGGTATTCAGGGAGGAGTTTCACGCCGTAGCTCACCTGCCTCATTCAGTGGTGCTGGGGATGAGAGGGTGGCACCATTTCTTCCCACAGTTCGATATGAAGAGAGAGAGGGTTCTGTTGTCGCCTAGAGGTCAGGGGACGTGTGAATGGACGTTTCAGTCCCAAGGTTCGTTGGTGAAGCACATGGGTGGAATCACCTCAAGTGTGTCAGCGGAAGGATTGCCAAGGGAGTATCAGGATTTTGTGGAGGTGTTTGAGCCTAAAGGTGATGCGCCTTTTTCGCCTACAGGGGATTTTGCATTTAGATTCCGGTTCAAGGAAGGCTCTGAGTTACCAAAGGGCTGTCCAGTCTATTTGTTGAATCCACGGGCCCAAGAGGCATTGGAGGATTATGTCCATAAGATGCTGGATATAGGTTTGATTGTGCCTTCCAAGTCGCCGGTGGTTTCGCCAGTCCTGTTAGTTCCCAAGTCAGGGGGGAGTTACGTACTTGTGTTGATTTCTGACGCCTTAATGAGGTGACGGAACCTAACCCCTATCCAATGCCACTCATGGAGAACATTCTGCCCATGATCTCCGGGTGTGGGGTGTTCACCAAATTGGATTTGGTGGACGCTTTAAATCAAATTCCTATTCGCCCTGAGCACCAGCGGTATACGGCATTCAAATGTCATCTGGGAAACTTTGAGTACAGGGTTATGCCATTTGGGCTATGCAATGCCCTGCAGTTTTCCAGCGCATGATTGATCATGTATTGGGGGACTTAGTGGGTAAGTGTTGTGTTGCCTATATGGATGAAATCCTGGTGTTTTCCAAATCGGTACAGGACCATGTGAGGGATGTGAGAAGTGTGTTGGAGGTGGTTAGGAACGCGGGCTTGAAGTTGAAGCCATCCAAGTGCGAGTTCAATAAGGAATCGGTGTCCTTCCTAGGGAACGTGGTCCTCCAAGAAGGGATAGCGATCTGTCCTGATAAGTTGCAGGCGGTGCGGGAATGGAAGGCTCCTGGGAACAGGACTGAAGTGCGAAGCTTCTTGGGGGTGGTGAATTTCGTGCGGAGGTTTTCTAGGGATCTGGCACAATGGGCTGTGCCATTGACAAGACTGACGGGAAACGTGCCGTTTGTTTGGGGGGAGGCTTAGGAGAGGGCATTTCAGCAAGTGAAGACGAGTTTGCTAACAGCCCCAGTTCTGGCACACCCTGACCCAAACAAACCATTCGTGGTAGAGACTGACGCGTCAAATTTTGCACTTGGAGCCATGTTGTTGCAGGAGGGTAAAGATGGGGTTGAACATCCTGTCTGTTACTTCAGTCAGAAGATGGCACCAGCTGAAACCAACTATCCAGTTTACGATAAGGAACTTTTGGCAATAGTTGCAGCTTTAGGAGAGTGGCAACACCACCTATTGTATGCCAGGCACCCAGTTGTCATCTGAACGGACCATTGAGCCTTAGAATACTATAAGTCCCCACGCCTGATGAACCAGAGGCAGGCCCGGTGGCACTTAGAGTTGGTTCAATATGACCTGCGGATTGAATACAAGCCAGGAAAACAAAATATCTTGCCAGAATTATTGAGCCATGATTCTGGACTGGTGTTTTCCGATGAGGAGTTGAGGAAGTTCAATACAGCCACGATGTTGCCACAGAACCTGTTTGCAACGATCCAGGGCTGGAGAGAAGGAATGGCAGGAAGAATCCGGACTGCACAGCAAAGATGTGAGCTGGGCCAACGGATAAGAGAAGAGACAGGAGAAAGTGAGGCAAGCAGGGGGCATGCGGGATTCTCAGTTCAGGGTGGTATCATACACCATGAGGGAAGGATTTGGGTCCCGGTGAAGAGTCTGCAACAAGAGGTAATGGCAGCTAATCACGACCATCCTCTGGCAGGTCATCCTGGTCAAGAGAAGATGTTAGATCTTGTTCGCCATCACTATTCGTGGAGAGGTGTGGGTGAGGCGGTGCGGAAGTATGTTTTGCATTGTGTGGTTTGCGCCAGGGCGAAGGCCCAACGGGTGGCACCAGGGGGAAATTGAAGCCGCTTCAAATTCCTTCTAGGCCATGGTCCTCAGTGAGTGTGGATTTCATCACAGGACTGCCCAAGTCACAGGGGATGGATGCCTTGATGGTGGTGGTGGATCGCCTGACTAAATATGCAGAGTTTTTCCCTTGTCAGTCAACCATTTCTGCAAAAGTGGCAGGACAGATTTTTGTAAATGAGATTTTCTCCAGACATGGGGTGCCTGAAGAGATTGTGTCAGATTGGGGTCCACAATTTATATCTAAATTTTGGCTCCACATGTTGGGAAATCTAAAGATCAAGGCTTGTCATTCGTCAGCATACCATCCTCAGTCAGACGGCCAAACTGAGAGAGTAAATCAGATATTGGAGCAGTATTTGAGGTGCTATGTCTCAGGGCGGCAGGATGACTGGGTATATTGGGTGAAGCTGGCTCAATTTGCTTATAACAATCATAAGCATTCATCCACGGGTATGACCCCGTTTTTCGCAAATCATGGCCAACACCCAGAGGGTATGGGGCCCAGGGAGCAAGGGCGGAATCCAGTGGCAGATGAACTGTCGTGAGATACCTGGGACACCCTGGAGCTCCTGAAGAAGAATTTGGTGGTGGCAGTCGCGGCTCAGAAGAGGAAGGCAGATTAGCATAGATCTGAAGGTAGAGCTTTCAAGAGAGGTGACTGGGTCTTGGTGAATGCTCGGAACTACGCCTTGCCTGTAAGGAGCCAGAAATTGGGGCCGGTGGCATTGGGCCCATATAAAGTAGTGAGGGCGGTGAACGAGGTGGCATTTGAGCTGAAGCTCCCAGAAGGGTCAAGAGCTCATCCGGTGTTGCATGTATCGCAGCTCAAGCCATTCTTTGGCCAGCCACTTGAAAGTCCTTCTCCTTTATTCCCAGCTGGAGGAGGAGCCAAAGAGTATGAAGTTGAGGAGATTCTCGACACCAAAATGGTGAGAGGACGTCATTCATTCTTGGTACGTTGGGTGGGTCATCCTATTGAGGAGTCCACATGGTAGTCAGCTAGGGATTGTGCCCGATGTCCTGAGAAAATCCAAGAGTTCTTCCTGTCTAGGGGTGATGTGACAGTTGAGGTCTATCCTCAGCATCACATTGCCCTGATCTTTGGTAAGACAGGGCAGGCTGTGTCTGTATGTATGGAGGAGGAGGGGGCGTTGGTTCTGGCAAGGACGCCTAAGGGGCCGGAGCTTGGAGTAGGCCAAGGAGCAAGATGGGCGTCCAAGTCGGAACAAAACGGAAAACTAGTAAAACGGGTAGTTTCGAGATTTGATTTGGATTCAAATTGAGAATGGAATGAAATGGGTGCTTGGGAGTTTCGCGGTTTGATTGGGATTCGAAATGGAACTGGCGCGGAACCATTGAGGATCAGAACTGGCACAGAACCATTGAGTAAAGATTCCGCAATCCTGCTGTAAAGTTTACACCAAACATCATTCAAGCTGGCACCATAAGCTTATATTATATTTTAGATTAGCTTTTAACATGTGTATATAGGGAAGGAACTGGGAGCTGGAGGCTCCTCAGCTCTGTTTATATCAACTTGGCTAAATAACAAATAAAAGAACCTAAAATTCATATACTTATAATTGGGTTTATTTTAAAGATATTGCCTAACTGCAGCCATGTTTGGCTTAAATCAACAAGGATTGGACTTTGAGAGTGAGCTTGGGAGGGCTATTGCCTCCCTCTATACCTTGTCTTGGAGTCAAGGCATGTTGCTGGGGTTAAGTATACTTGCAACTGTCTTCCAGGGGTGCTTGTCCAATCTTGTAGCGCGCACCAGGAGAGTAGTATCAGGAGTCCTGTCAGCCCTATGGTCTTTAACATGGATGCTGTTTCCCAACTCATTCGTGGCTCATTGGAAGGAGCAAGTGCGTTACAATATAGTTCTTCCCCTCATATGAAGGTATCCTCCCTGAGTTCATCTAAAACCTTGATCACCTGTGGCGGCTCATCCTGGTATCTGTTCGCCACCATCTTCTCGTACATTATATCAGCTAAATCCACTGTGATGGTGAATGTTGGCAACCAAGAAAGACAATCCGCGTTTTGATGTTTTGCTCCCAGTCAATGTAAAATCTCAAAATCATATGCTTGAAGCTTCAGAGCCCAATGTGCGAGCCATTCTTCTGGTTCACAAAGATTCTGTAGCCAGCGCAAGGAAGTGTGATCCATCACTATATGAAATATTACCCCATGCAAGTATACCCAAAACTGTTTGTAAGCGTAGATCACCGCTGAACTCTCCCACTCAGTCATGGTGTAGTTTCATTTGTGACAGTTCAAGCTTTGACTACAGAAGGCGACAGGATGTTCCACGCCGTCATTGTCCTTATGGGATAGTACTGCCCCTATAGCAGTGAGGGATGCATCCATTTGTACTATGAACTGTTTGTCAAAGTTGGGATATTGCAAAATGGGTGCGCTTGCTAACACAATTTGCAACACATTGAAAGTGTTCTGGCATTGTTCCGTCTAATTGAAGGAAGCGTTTTCTTTAGCAACTCGAAAAGTGGGGCACCAATGCAGCTGAAATTGGGAATGAACTGTCAGTAATACTCAATCATCCTTAGAAACACCTGAATGTCCCGCTTATTCCCTGGGAGAGTCATCTTGCTTATCGCTTTCACCTTAGCCAGCTGCAGTTTAAGCCCATTTGAATCCATAACAAACCCAAGGTATTTTAATTGTTATTTAAAAGAAATGGCACTTCCAAGGCTTAATTTTGATATTACCAGCAGCGAGGCGCTGAAACACTTGTTCTAAGTGGGCCAGATGCTCTGTAAATGTCCGCGAGAACACATTGATGTCATCTAGGTAAACTAGGACGCAGGACAGCTTTAAATCACCTAAAATCATATCCATGGCATGCTGGAACGTAGCCAGGGCATTACACAACCCTTGCAGCATGCGAGTCATCTGGAACAACCCTCTTGAAGTGATGTTCGCACATTTCTCCCATTCCACTAATGGCAATTTGATCTTCCAGTACCCTGAGATCAGATCCATGGCAGAAAAATAGTTCACCCCACCCAATTGGTCTAACGCATCATCAATCCATGGAAGAGGGTAGAAATCCTTCTTTATTACATTATTGAGTTTACAATAGTCAATAACCAAATGATTCGAGCCATCCTTTTTCTTTACAATGAGCACAGGTGATGCCCATGGACTGTTTGATGGCTTTAGCATTCCTTGCTCGATAAGTTTATCCACCTCGTCGTAGACAACCTATTCCACCACTTTTGAACGTCTAATAGGTCACGATCAAATGGGAGGGTGATCCCCCATATTTATCCAATGTACCACCCCTTGAGCACACCCTAAGTCATGATCGTCATTTGCAAAAATATCCTGATACTTTTCAAATAATGCCATAGCCTTATCTTGCTGTTCTGCCAATAATCCCATGAGTGCTTCCCACAGAACCACGGTCATTACACCATATGATGAGCAAGCCGGTAGTTTAAGATCCTTTCATGAGCTGAAATCATGAATATGGCGAACTTCCTCTATAGGGACTAAGTGTAGGTAAGCCACCACTTGGTGCCGCCGGATTGTTATTGCCTTCTTCTGTAGGTTTGCTAGCAGCACTTTCACTTCCCCATTCTCAGGTAGCAGTAACCCTGGAGCCACATGTGGTTCAAGCCGCAAGTGCTGGTGAGGCGCCATAATTTCTCCATAAAGCCCCATAGGGACATCAGTTTTAAGCCCAGTCCCTAATATGCTCTGGTGTTCAGACGGTAGGCTCAAAGTGAGCATTGCCCAAAGCGGGATCCCTTTGTACTCATATATCTGGTATAGGAGGATCCTGGTCCACCAACTCAGTAGCTGATAATGAACAGGAATCACTCTGTCTCTGCACGCTAGATTGATCTGACCAGAGTGGACTGGATCTGTTGGGATTCCACAAGAGGAAAAATATATGTGAATCTGTTGGCCTAACATAGTAAGAGTTTCCTCCTCCATATTTATCACCACACCAAATTTCCTCATAAAAGCTGCTCCAATTAACATATTGTAGTTGTTATTTGGCAAAACCACCGCCAGAGCGACACCTGGACTGACCCAAATCGTAAAGGCAATGCGCTATATGCCTCTTCAGACACAGTGCTGTGCGTTCCCATGGTCCTGTATACTACTCGATGGTCCACATCCAGGTTAACATAAGTTTGCCACCAACCGGGTGGAGACTATGTTCACAGGTGCTCCCATGTCTATGATTGCATATATTTTTGTGTTTTGAACAAAAATGGCACAGTAAGTACATTCTGAGTAAGAAGAACCATTAGTGTTTATTACTTGTACTTATAAAGGCTTTGTGTTACTCAAAAGGAGGAAATGCCCTTGCTGACCTGAGGATACTCACTAGCAATTTTCTCCACCGGAACAGCTACATTAACTTCTACTAAAGAGGCGACGTTCATTGAGAGATCCATGTTGCTGGTGCCAGTCTGTTCCATGATCTGCCACGCATAGGGCTTCTGCACGTCTTGGCGGAACTTGGGTCTATGAGGTGAACTTTTACTCTTGGAAGAAGAAGCAGGGAAATCTGATGAAAGCTGCTGGTATAACAAATCATCCAATTGAGGTTCGAATTCTACCCAAAAAGATGTATGAGAATTGTTAGAGACAAATGAATTGAACTTAGCGGAGGTAGAGCGTCCCATCTCTCCTCCACTTGAGCTTTTCCCTGCTTGATTCTCTCGGTTGACATTGCATACACTTGTGGTTTGCTAGGGCAATTGCCCGCATAATGCCCTCTTTGTCTGCACTAAAAAGAAACTATTCATAAAAGGTTCACATATATAGTTTGGGGCGAAAGAACCAGGTCAGAAGTTGCTGGTATGGTTACAAGGTTGCGGATGAACTGGTGAAGCGTACATGGGCCAAAAAGGGTCCACTGACTCATATGAGGGATGAATACGTTCCAGCGGCTGATAACCAGTCGCTGCGGCCTATATCCTAAAGGGTTGAAATGGGGGCAGCAGAGATTTTCTGGGCTACGTTGGGGGCGCTGATTGTGGTGGAGAGTTGACTTAAGTTATTCACGATTCAAATAAGTCCAGTATCCCCATCCAACACGTGAGACATAGCATTAGATAGTTCCTGATGTGGTTTGATGGCTGCCATCATCACTATACCAATATCCTCAGTGGATAAAATGTTATCTCCAAGTAGGACGTGTGCTTCTTCTGAAAACCGCTCAGCGAATTCTAACAGGGTCTCATCTTGGTAAAACTGTATAGTCATAAAGTCAGCTTTCTATTGGGCCATCTTGGTAGCACCTCCAAACAGCTGGATAACAGTTGCTTTAACTTGTTCATAGGATACTGAGCTATCTGGAAGATAGCAGGTAACTTGATCAGCGCTTTCCACGTTTAACGCAGACAGCAACAGTTTCACTTTTTGTTGATCAGTATCCCCTTCCACAGCGAATTAAAACGCTTAAAGAAAACTGGGTAGTTTCCCATCATGACTAAAAGGAGGTAATATTTTGATACAAACAAATTTGCTTTGCTCTAGGTTCCTGCTACAAGGAGCAGATAAATTGGTTTCAAAGCGAATATGGGAACCATCCATTTGTGCGTTATCATATTGCCAGCTGTATGGACTTGAATCCGTCAAAAAGGACTTGGATGAATTGGTGTCGTCTGGGGGTCCATTGTACCGCCTGAGGGATATTTGTTTGCTGATCTATAGCATTCTTCCCCCAAATCGCCACTAACTGCCCCATTCCCCCAGCTCCGGCATGCCCTACAAACTGTTTGTTGATCAAATGCTCCATTTTCACCGAATAGCATTAACACCATCAATCCTGGATTTCCTGTTGCAGCATTTCATAATGATGTTGCAACTCCTAGCGGAATTCCCTCTCAACGTTCAGTTTTTGTTCCACAGATTGTAATCATGAAAGAACTTCTTAGATTATGTTCTGCAGATAGGTTTGCTGCCAGCTAGCATTATTCGCTTGTTGATTGGTGTCATTTATTTGGTTAACAAGGGAGGCTTGTTCCCATACCAATTCCTCGTTGGCCCATTGAAGGGTATCAAGGCGCCCTTGCATGGCCACATACTCTCTTGTCTCACCAATTGGAAGAGGGAAGGCCCATAGGCGCTCAGCCTGACTGACAACTTCCAGTTGTGTAACATGATGAATAAGCTGGAGATATTTGGGAGATGTTGACCAAAGTACAAGCGCGTTATCGGTCACTCATTGGGTACTCCATTTGATGTGAAGTTGGGTTAATTCAGCTGATAGAGAGCCAACTCGGTCTGCCACTTGCCATTCCATCAGGGTCATTTTTTCTTAGAGCTGGGCAATCATGGCTTTGAGAGCTTCCAACCATTTGGTTAGCTCCATCATAAAGCGCTCAGTATTATTCCCCAATGTCATGATGTCCTGAATCCATTCTACCTATAGGCCATGCTGCTCCAGAAGTTCTCTTATTACTCAAGGTAATTCTATTTTTAGCTGTGGTACCAGAATGTCCAATCATCAGTGGACGTCCCCAACACAATTTCCATTTGCACCAACACTGTCATGGTTGGATGACTTTATAGTAGGAACAGATGCTAAAGGCAAGGCTGGGCGACAGGAGGCCAAGAAGGTAAAACTTCAGGCTCTTCATGACCTGAAACACACCTTAGATCAACGCTGAGTGCAAGCCAAGCATGCCCAGGTTGATACTAATGGGGTGAAAAACGCCCAGCCTCTGATCTCGGCCCAGGCACTAAAACAAACAATTTATGTTATAAACAAATACGGTTTGATTCAGTTGATTGGAGAGCAAGGGTTCAAGTCCCACTCAAGTTATGAAATTTTGAGCTCAGGTAAAATATGGCTTCAATCAATTACTCAAGTGAAGGCACTTTCAGTGTATTTTACTAGAATGGATGGAAGCGTCTGTTTATTGGAGCGTCAAGGCTTGGGCACACTTCTGCAGAACCTGGATTTCCCCAGCCCACATTAAATATGTTTTTGCGACCAACATTCCTTGCTGGTCGACTTTTCTTAAATAAAACCTCCTTTATTTTACGTTTTACCAATGGTTCCTTGCGCAAACTTGGTGGTGGACCTCTTCAGGGAGGTCTCCAACCATGTGGGCCACTACCTTATCTCACATTCTACCAAAATCCCAGGGGCTCCTTTGGGCCGCCCAGGTCCCCTCCAGATTGAGGCACCCAAGCCCCCTGACGCCAAGCTACACTTGATTATGGACGCCCCTCTGGGGTCCACTCAAACGATGTTGTTCCTTACTTACCTGGTACTATATGTTGCTCTTTACACCCTTGCCTGGGGTACCTTTTGCACAGGCACCATTTGAGGTGCCTTCCTTCCCATTCTCCTAACGGCTAGTTCCCTAGCAATGTGGGTTTGCATCCTACATCACCTTGCTGGGAACTAGAGAGTTACAGACACTCTCTTGACAAACACCCCTTTTACTTCTGAAAATGAACAATTGAGGTGGTCAAGAAGAAGGCGAGTATCATACTGCTGTGCTTGCGCAAACTGTAAAACATCTCCAATTTCAATATTATGGCGAGCCAGAACACATAATAGCTGGCAGATTGAAGGTTGCATGTAAGTGACTAGATATTCCTCAATTATGTGAGTACTGAGGTGGCGAGCCAACCCTGATGTAGTCACATCCAAATAAGACATGTACAGAGCGTAGTGATTTTCTTGGTCGCGCTGATTATAGAATAAACTCAGGGCGTTTTCCCCAGTCTCATCTTCATATAAGCGATATCCACACAACAGCCACTCAATAATATTCCTCAGTTGTTGGGGAGTCACGTTTGTGGAGCGTCCTTGTTAGTTGGTTGTTATCTTGAGGCAATTTCCCAATTGCAAATTGATCATAGCTTCATCATCCCTCAGCTCAGTCACAGTAAATAATGTTCGTTTGTGGTTAGGTGCCTCCCAGGTTTCCTCAGCATACTGCGCCTGGAATCTGATCAAATTACATCAGAATGAATGAGGACTCGTCATTGTATTTTTATTGCTTTGAAAATCTATAGTCGCCTAGTGGCCCCCTGTAGTGAGCACCACTGTTAGTTCTCAGTGTCTAAGCTCGATTCCACTGAGTCAGTTTGCACAGGGTAATAGCCACTGAGCAACCAAATTGGACAATATGAGGATCGCCAACTTCTTTAATAAAAATTCAATAAAATATGTATGGAGCTATCGCCCCTTATTTTGACCTTTATTTTAACATAAATTGCAGACTTATCTGCACTCACATATCACCCATAAAAAGACTACCCTTTTTCTAGTACTAAAAAAAGACTACCCTTTTAATCTTCTGTGTAACTCTTTATATCTCGGTTCCCCAAGCTGGATGCATCCTCAGCTTTGTAATCTTCTATTCTTCTTCCCTTTTCAATTTACTCTCATTTATATCAAATCTTGGCATAAATCCTCTCAATTTTCCAAATGGTTGTTATTTTGCTCGATTATAATTTGTGTATCCCTTTTTTGTAAATCTCAAGACTTGTCTCAATCCCCCTCTTATCCGCCAATATGGGTAGCATATCATCCAGTCATATCAACTTCATGACAAGAGGAATGGTCAGATCTGATAGTCATGATATACCTGGAGCTTGACAGCATACTGGCTGGCGGCGATTTTGACCACCGCTGGGTACCATAGCATAGCTATATTGAAATTTCACTCCTCAATGAACTTGACCAGAAATGACTATTAAAGGTAGTAATAAACTATAAGGACTCCTACCTTCATACCAAACCCTTTAATATGCAAATCAAATGTCAAAATGGGTGACGTTTCACAACTTACCAACGGACTGTGCTTGCAAATGGGTCCATGAGGCAATTTACACCAGACTTCTTACTATGGTATTTTCCCAAGTTTCAGCAAACTGGTGGCAATTGCACCGCTAAGTGTCTTTGTACCCATACAGTGAAAGCATTGTATGAACCTGCTAGTCTGGGGGAGCGCCCCCTCTGCTTGGACTGGGTGGCATTCTCATTCCATACAAAAAAGAGTCCAAGAAGGACAGCTGTCTCTCCATCTCACATGGTGACCTCGCCCATGTGGTAGACAAGAGATGGGTAAAAGCCCTCCCTTTGAAGATCCCGCCACCTGTCCCACATTTACTTTCACCAAATAAGTACAGCAAATGGAGTGAATTTTTGCCAAAATATTAATAAGTTGGCATCCCCATGAGGCAAAAGGTTCTCATAAAGTTGATAGCAACAAGCCCTCAAAATTAAAGTCCAAGAGCCCCAAACCCTTGGCAACAAAGCCCAATGTGCACACACGTTTGGTAAATGGAGTGTCAAGTGTTGAATACTCGGCAAAACTCGCCAATGGCATTGGGCCATTGTGAAATGTTGTTGTCAGTTTGAAAGCAGCCCCAAAGATATCAGGAACAAAGACCAAAGGGCGTTTACCTTTTTAAGAAAAATATGTTTAATGTCAAATCTTTGGTGAAACTTCGCCAATAGCAATGGGCCATCATCAAAAGTCACCGCCAGCTCAGAAAACTCCAAAAAAACATCAAGATCTTTGTTTGATGAATCTTACTTGGTCAAATGGATGTCAAAGTGCCCAGATGCAGGCGGGTTGGGAACCCCAAACCCGTTCCCAACCTCTTAAAACTGCCCCTACGTGGGGTGGCCTTGGGAGGTTCCCATTTTCCATAAGTTGAGACGCCATTATGCTAACCATTGAAACCGTGGTAAAGCTGAAATTCAGGCATTCAAAGTCAAATTGACAGCAACTCAACCTGCTGCTGATTTTTTGAAGTAAGTTCATATTAAGTTTGGAGACCTTCCCTCCTTGCTCAAAGTTTGCCAGGTAGGTCAAATCTTGAGCGCCCCAATCTCATGTTTTCCTAAGCTATTCCCCTAATCAATTTTCTATTTAAGCAGTCATGCCACACTGGGGAAATTGTCAATTGATTTTCTTTTTTTTTATTATTAAAAACTTTCTGCGCTCCGATTAATTTGAATTATTTCAAAAATTTCTTGCCAAACTCCCACAATATATCCAATGTGGCCTCATGGGCCTCCTATCAACTGGTCAATCCCAGTGATTATAGTAATTTATCTCATACTATAGTCAATTGGTCTTATTGTGTAAAGTCTCATGGAACTCTCCCCAATTGCAGAGGCCATTCACCAGTAGGGTATCAGTATCCTGTGGGCTCAACTATTCCCACTCCAGGTGAGGATCCGCCCCCTCGCCCAGGTTATTGTAACTAATTCCCTTAGAGGGAGTTTTAAACTACCCAATCCAATCTTGAAACTCCCCACTCCTAGGCTACTGGGTCTGGAGCCACAACAGCCTAGTTTCTTGTTTAATTTCCTTTCTATGCTTTCAGTCCGCTGGCGGATTTCACTTTACACTCACCTTTTCATATACCATAACACTGGTTGAGCAACAATGCCTCTAGAATTCTGACTCGCCTTTTGGGTGCTTTTGCATACCACTGGCAGGCCAGTATAAACTTAATCTGCCATCTCCCTGACAGAGCCTGCACCTAGGATGAAGAAAAACAAAATAGCTCTTCTCCAGTTTTAACAAATCCAGCCCCCAGAGGGTGATCTACATTGAACAAAAGGACGCTAAACAAGTATGTCAGCTTTGTTACCAGATAGGACACACAATGTGTAACAATTGACAATAGTTACATGAATCTCATAAGGTGGGAATTATGAGATTCATGTGTTGATAGTTGCAATTCCATTATTCTAAGTAGGATTTTCTTATTCAGGTCAATAACGGAATAATTAATTCAATTTAAAAATTAAGTGTTTGTCCATCCTGAGGATTTCCCCGTTCACTGCCGAGTTGCCATGGCCAATTCTGGAGGCTTTTGTGCCCCTCATGACCAACAATTCATTTAGCCTTTTTTGGTAGTATTTCAATCCAAGGTCAGCCCTGATGGACCTCAGTATTGAAATTCTATTCCAACTTTGAGTCTACACCCAATAAAGGCCGCTATTAGCTTGATCTGTTTTATTTTAATTATATTTATTTAAAGCAAGGATTGGGGGTGCAGATGGCGGTGTGATGAGGAGGAGAGGAAGGGGGTGGACGCGCCAGGATCCTCTTGAGAGTGGCCTTGCCCTGGTGAGAGGGAAGGAGCCAGAGTGGCCCAAGGCGACAGAGGCTGGTGCACTGCACCTCAGCCTGGATGCCCGGTAAGGCCATCCATTTGGACAGGACCATACAGAGTTGGTATGGCCACATATAGGGGTGGTGGTTTAGGGCCAGTAGTGGGCTGGGCCTTAGGTGCCCCATCCATTACATTATTTCAATATTCACCTTTCCTTTGGTGGGCTGTGGTTACCAGCCAGCCCACAAGATGGGACATGGTCAATGTCCCAAGCATTGGCGTGGTCCATCGATCCTTTTTGTGGGTTTCATGGGGCCTTCCCACAAAGAGGATGGGGAGCTTGGGGGTGGGCCAGACTACTAGCAATTGATGGACTCTTGTGCCTGCCAGGAGACCTCCAGAGAACCCGTTGATTTGATCCAGGGGCTCTGAACTTCCAGTTGATTCCCCCAAGTTGCTCACAGAAAAAGGTCCTCTGTTGGCTAGGCTATTAGTCGCTGCTTGCCTGCTCTGCCAGTTCAGGTTGGGATCTGCTGGGTTTTTACAGGGGTAATGTAATTATCGACAATTGTTACATGAATCTCATAAGGTGGAAATTATGAGATTCATGTAGATTGATAGTTGTAATTCCTTTAAACTGAGTAGGATTTCATATTTGGGTCAATAACGGAATAATTAATTCAATTTAAAAATTAAGTGTTTGTCCATCCTGAGGATTTCCTCATTCAATGCTGAGTTGCTAGGGCCAATTCTGGAGGCTTTTGCGCCTCTCATGAAAGACAATTCATTTAACCTTTTTTGGTAGTATTTCAATCTGAGGTCAGCCCCAATGGACCTCAGTATTGAAATTCTATTCCAACTTCAAGTCTACTCCCAATAAAGGCCACTATTTGCTTGATATGTTTTATTTAATTTTATTTATTTAAAGCAAGGATTGGGGGTGTGGATGGCGGTGTGATGAGGAGGAGAGGAAGGGGTGGACGCGCCAGGATCCTCTTGAGAGTGGCCTTGCCCTGGTGAGAGGGGGAAGGAGCCAGAGTAGCCCGAGGTGACAGAGGCTATTGCGCCGCACCTTGGCCTGGATGCCTGGCAAGGCCATCCATTTGGACAGGACCATATAGAGTTGGTACGGCCACATATGGGGGCGGTGGTTTAGGGCCAGTGGCGGGCTGGGCCTTGGGAGCCCTATCTGTTACACAATGGCTCAGTATCACCATAAGAAGTGCAAGTCGCCTGATATACTAAGTATGACCCTATAAACAGGATCACCAAAGTCAAATCTAAAGCTTTCTTCACCCAAAAGCGAAGGAATGGATCCTCCAAAATTTTATTGAAGATTATGCAAAGCAATGCCAGCAGAAGGAGCTGGATGCTGACCACCAAGAAGCATGGGCACCTGAGAAAACAAAGTGCCCTGATGCTGATGATGAGCCATTAATGGACCTGAACCTAGAGTTATATAGGATGGACGAGGAAACACAACCAGCACCCAGCATGCCCACTCCACCCAGGCAGAATGGTTGGAGAAGGAGTAACTACGCTGGCAGAAAGTGGGGCCAAATAGATATGCAATTGGTCATCAGGAAAAGGGACCATAATGATCAGCCTCCCTAGTGGAACAACAGCCCTTTGTTAAGTCCAACCAACTGAGAGGTCATAAAAAGGCAGAACCCCAATGTACTCACACCAAGCCTAACTCACATAGGCAGTCACAACAACAGCTGATCACAGTGGCTCATTGAGATAAAAGCTGACACTGCCACTCGCTCTTTATCTCAAAATCAGTGGCCCCATTTTGTACATAAATCGTCACCCCTCTAAATAGACAAGGTTACTTTGATGGAAACATAATACCCGGTGCACTTTACGCTGGTTGATAGAATCCCTGTCCCAACAAACCACGCCAACCCTACACCTCAAACCTGTCACCCCTCCTCAGTGACACCCACCACCAAAAAACTAACTTCTGTCTGAGACTTGATGCATAAACCAAATAATCCTCATATATGTGGGGCAGGCGGCCATCAATGATCATTGCAACCACAAATTCTATGGTGATGGCTAGCATACAAACGCAATCAAGGATATACACCAATTTAAAGCTAGCAATCATATTAAATTTTAATTAATCAAAAAATGGGAATACACTCAGCCTGAAATGACCCCAAACTCAAACATTGCCCAAAAACCAACTGTGGTCTCAACAGTTTAAGTTCTAGACGCTTTGGTTGGACCATGTGGAGATTATTACACTGAAAAAACATCAACTTGAAATTTATAGAGGAAACACATGCCTGAAGAATCATGATGGCCATGGCTCATGGTAAGAGAACTGGTAAAATTTTCCAAGTGATCGCTGTATATGCATCACCCAAACCTAAAGAAAAAAACAATTCTTTCAAATCCTTTCAGAAATTCAAACCATTGCTGCAACAATTATAGCAGGCGACTTTAATTTTTGGATGAATTCAAGTAGGGATATGTCTTTAATTTTTGCAGCTGAGTTCTTAGTATGGCGTACAATATGCTGTTGTACCTTGTGACATTGGGGATATGTCTAATGATCAATGAGGAGGAGGATAACCTACAAACCTTAAATGGTGAGGTTAGATTCTAAAGATAAATATTAAGTAGCTCCAGACTGGAATATGTACTAGTCCCATTCAACCTCAAACAGACTATGTCACATAGTTATGTCTCAATAAATGCAGAAAGCAATCACATGGTAGTGCAGGTAGCTGTCATGGAAATGGCAGAAGAAGTTTAGACCAGCCTGCCAGTCGGGATGGTTGAGCACTGAAAAAGCAAGCCAGAACGCCAGAGGCATTGCTGACCAAATGACTTGATATGGAACTGGGCATTGGTAAATGACAAATTGTTGGTGCAGCACAAAGGTGAGAATGATGCCAACAACAAACCACACTGAACCCACTCCTGACCCAGGGGGTCTTGCTGCGGGGGTGGAATTACTGAGATAGTCTCGATGAGATCCTCAGCATATGGGGCCATTTCAACTGGGGCGGCAAGAAGACAGATTCTCTCTTGCAATTGGTGGATATACGGCCACAAGATCCCCATGTATTGCTGCCATAAGTTAGTGATAATAGGGTCTTAGAGCCAAAAATATTGGACTCGCTGAACCCAATCAATGATGGAGGGGGCCATAGTGACCAAGAGTACTGGTAGAGCCCATCCGGTATATGGACTGACAGGCCACCAGGGAAACGCCATCAGGGATGTGGTCAGAAGAAATATTAAAAATTGCTTGGGTTTTTTGGCAAAATTTTATTTGAAGGAAAAGGAAGAAAATTGACCACAATTTTTACAGTGCTATGCAATTGGTTAAATAGTGGTTAATTGGGGTAGTGGCAAGCCAGGATTGGGTTCCACAATTTTGACCTAACTGGCAAATTGTTTGGGAATTGGCAGGTTTGTTCCTTAAGAACCAACATCACAAAATTTGGCAGTGGGCTGAGTTGCTGTCAGTTTGACCTCTGTCGGCGCTACAGTTCCTTGGACTGGCACCAGGGTTTGCGGTGGCTCAAAGCTGGAAAATTGGAAAAGAGCACTGAAGAGGAAATGGGAAAATATGGGTTAGTTTACCAATTAATTTATTAAATTAAAATGCTTCAATATTTATAGGGTGCATCAGGACTTGGTGCCTTCAGGATCTTCAGAGCCTCACTCAATCAGGATCTTTACTGCTCTTCCAGAATGGCCTCCTCGAGGGCGTCCTCAATGGATAGCATTGCTCACCTGAATGAGAAGGTGGAAAGGCCGCTCCACGTGACTCAGGACTAGGTGAGGACTATCCTGAAAGAGAGTTTTCTTGGTTGGGTTTGACAACTGATTCAGCATGGCTGGATTCGGAAGACAGAAATTTGATATGATTTTTATCTCAAATCCTGACAAGGCCCCCTTCAAGATCCTGTCGGAGGGGGTGTACAGCTGGAGGAACTGACCATGCACTCAGTTTACAACTGTCCCTTGATTGATGTCAGCAATGGAGTACTTAGACTTCACCTTGTGTATAACTTTGTAGGGTCCAGACCACAGTACGTCAAGCTTGTTCTGTCAGCCTCCAGGTCAATGATGATAAAAGAGAATGAGGTCTCCTAGTTTAAATTCTGGTAAGGAGGATCATCCGAGATTTGATCAGGATGTCTCTCTTCCAGTGGTGATAACAATGCCTTGAGTGGCTTGGGCTTGGAGCTGGAAAATTTCATTGGAAAGAGCCCTCATATTTAGATCGGTGTTCTTGGGAGTGGAGGCTTGAAACAGGGGCTGGACGCTACTGGGTAGTTGAGGGGCCCGCCCATACAGGGCTTTGAATGGGGACATTTTGAAACTTGGTGATAGCTTACCCGGTAAGCAAGCAAGGCGCTGGGAAAACAATGGTTCCAGCGGGCAGGATCTGAGGCGGCCAAATTCCGCAGGATGGAGACAAGAGTTCTGTTAGCCCATTCTACCACCCCACTAGTAGAAGAGTGGTAGGGAGAAGCAAAACTCTGGGTGGTTCCAAATAGCGAATTTAATTCCTGCACTACCTGGGAGGTGAAGTTCAAACCACTGTCCAAGAGCAAGGTCTGGGGACATCCATGCTGGGTGAAAATGGAGCGAACAAGGAACAGGGCGGTAGCCTTAGCCATGGCTGCAGGGACTGAGATCACCTTGACCCACTTAGTTAGATGTTCTATGGCAAGAATAATATACTTGTGACCATGTAGACCAGTGGGGAGGGGACCCACCATGTCGATACTAATGATATTGAAAGGCTTGGTTGGCGCAACAACAGAGTGCTGATATTGGGGTTGGCCCAGTCTTGGGATCAGCAGGTCATACAGGCTTCCAGAACCTCTTGGATGGTTTCGACCATTCTGTCCCAGTAGCAGCATGACTTTAACCACTCATGGGTCTTCTTGACCGCACCATGCCCAACAATAGTGTGGCCTTCCAGGATGACATCAGTACATGAGGAGGGTCAGATGTAGGGAAGCCACTTCTTTTTGGCTTTCTTGTAGAGTAACCCATCCTTGATCTAGGTGTCTTGAGTCATCTGGCGGAGTTCAGCTTAGACCTGGGGGGATTCCAGTTCCCAGCGTTTGGGCTGTCCTATCAAGTCATAGAGCCAATCTATTTTGGGGTCAAGACTGCTAATACTGGCATCCTGGAGAATCCGTCAGCGTTTTGATGGATAGCACCAGCGCAGTGGACAATGGTGAAGTCGTAGCTTTGCAGTTGTAGGGCCCACCTGGCCAACCATCCATCCGGGTCTTTCATTTGTTGCAGCCATCAAAGGGAAGAATGGTCAGTAATAATAGTAAAATGGGTACCATAAAGGTAGGGCCAGAAATGCTTGATGGCTAAGAGAACTGCTAGAAATTCCCTCTCGGTGATTCTGTAGTTTCGATCAGCCTTGCTTAGGGTCTTTCTAAAATAAGCTATGGGATGATCAACCTGGTTCTCATCGTGCTGAGCCAGGATAGCCCCAACAGCGATGTCACTAGCATCTGTGAGCAGCAAGAAAGGCTTGTCAAAATGGGGATGAACTAGAACAGGTTTAGTACATAAGGCTGTACGTAAAGCGTTGAAGGCCTGTTCCTGCTCAGGTCGCCATTCAAATGGTACATTTTTTTGTAGAAGGTAGAACAACGGCTCAGCAAGGTTGGCAAACTGTGGATGAACTGACAGTAATAGCCCACCATACCTAGAAAGACTTGAATATCTTGTAGGCTTTGGGGGCATGACATCTTTTCTATGTCATCGACCTTATTGGGGATAGGTGGAATACCACGCTTGGAGACCTTATGGACTAGAAACTCTAGCTCAGGCTGGAAAAGGAGCACTTCGAGAGCTTGAGCTTGATGGAGGCCTTCCAGAGACATTTGAAGACTTCCTTAAGGTGTTCGACATGTCCATTAAAAGTTCACAAAAAAATGGTGATGTCATCCAGGTAGACCAGGACACAGGAGAGCTTCAGGTCCCCAAGGATCCCATCCATGGCGCGCTGGAACATGGCTGGGGCGTTACAGAGGCCTTGGGGCATCTGGGTGGGCTCAAACAGCCCTTCATGGGCGATTAGAGCACACTTGGCTCAGTCTTCAGGAGCGAGCTCAACCTTCCAATATCCGCTGGTGAGGTCCATGGCTGAGAAGTACTGGGAACCTGCAAGCAAATGGAGAGAATCGTCAATCTGGGTAGAGGATAGCTGTCCTTCTTGGTGATGGAGTTGAGTCATCGATAGTCCATCACCACCTGGTGCTTGCCATCCTTCTTTTGGACCAGCAAAAGAGGGGAGGACTAAGGGCTACACAAGGGGACCAAGAGCCCCACATCAAGCAGCTGTTTGAGTTCTACTGTGACCTGGGCCTCTTTGACCTTGCTCTTGCAGTAAGGCCAGAACTGAAAAGGGGGCATCCCCAGTTTCTACATGGTGGAGGACTCCGTTCATCCTTCCAAAATTGTAGGTCGAAGTAGAGAAAAGATCCGAGTATTTCTCCAGGAGCTCCTGAACTTTAAGTCGCTGTTCATCAGAGAGGTCCTTTCCTATGTTAGCATTGACCAAATTAACTGAGGGTGGTGACTCCAAGCCAAGGTCCCTCAAATCCCCAAAGCTTCAGACATCAGCAACAGCCCCCATCGGTAACAGGTGAATATAAGTGGCGGGTTGGTTAGGTCCTATAACTTTTGGTTTGTCAGTCAGGTTGGATAGCAACACTGATATCAATCTGGCATACGCTGGATCAAGGATTCCGGGGCAGGTCAGCACTTCCTTGGGAGATGGGTTGTCCAGACCTCGGACCTCCAGTAAATATCCTGAGGGAATGTTGACGTGGACCTGGGTGTTGACAACGACCTGGGATTTTGGGGGCACGTTAGTCACCCGGGGCAAGTAAACTGGCATCCCCTCTGATCCATCCACAGCAGGAGGGGGTAGCCAGACTTGAGAGCCCTGGATGTGGTACTCAAGCCGATTGATTCATCCTTCAGTCTCCAGTAGGCAGGATTGGGCCTTGACTTCAGCCCTAGAATCATGAGCAATTTCAAAAACCAGAGGGACTTGGTGTCCTAGAAGGGAGAGAAAACCACTGTCATAGTGGATAACAGATGAATAGTCTCAAAGAAACTGGGTCCCAAGGAGCGGATCGTAGCTAGTGTTGTCCAGAGCGATGGCAGTTGTATCCAAAGCGAGCTTCCTGAACCAAATTGATAGAGAGGAATAGGCCCCTATGGATTGGGTGCACTGAGGGCAAGCTGTGCCATACTCCATGTAGTGTGGCATATTGGGGGCAACCTTGATGCGTTTTATCAGCTTGGAAGAGATAACGTTCATGGGGGAGCCTCTGTCAACCATGGTGTAAACTGGAATCTTGTGGACCCGGACGGCGACTTGGGTGACCAAGATTCCAAACTGAGGTGGCAACGTAAGGAACATAGTAGAATCATCAGAAGAAGAGTAAGCAGTATCTATGTCTTTATTGTCATTAGATACCGCAGCTACTTCTTTGGGGTTAACAACTTCTGGTTTTTGTGTAGGGGTTACTTGAGGCTGGACAGGGGTTTCAGCATGGAGCGCCTCGTCCTTCATGCTGACTGCTTTTTCCCGCCTCCTTAGCTAGACTTTTACAACAAGTTTTGGCGCTATGCCTAAAGCCATTGCAATAGGTGCACCGCGGATGGGGGTTTTTCTGGTTCTCGACTAAATGGACCCTAGGGCAGTTAGAGGGGCCAGTGGACGCAACCTTAGAGTTCATGATCGTGGTAGGGATCTCGTTGAGGGCCTCCTTAATCTCCCTGATGCAAGTATACCCATTCTTTTGCCCGATCATGTGCATCTGGACCTCAGGATAGGACCCCAGGGCGGAGATGACGGCGGTGATGGCGTTGTCCAGAGTGATATGGTTTGTCATAACCAAAGGTTGTGCCTGAGCGTAGAACTGGTTGGCAAACTCCATAGGGTTTTCTCCTTTGTCAAGTTGAATGCCCATGAACGCCTGCTTCTGGTTGGCCAAGGTTTGGTTACTGCCAAACTCTTGGATCAGGGCAGTGTGGACCTGTTCCCAGGTGTTACACTCCTTCAGATGGGGAGTCATAATTTCCCAGGTGGTGCTGTCTAGGAATGAGTGGATGTGCTTCACCTTTTGTTGATCGGTGGCCTCCTCCATGGAACTCACATAGGCATATAATAAGGAGGCAATACTCTCCCATCCGGAGGTAAACTTTTCCTTGAGCTAGGTTTAAAGTCAGCGTCAATAGGAGTAGAAAGGGTGTTAATGCCTGGGATAGGCATCAGTTCCGAGATCTCCATTTCTGCATATTCTCAAGGAACCCGCTGATCTAACTGCCTCCTCAAGCCTTCTAAGTCTTCTTGGATACATTCCCAGTTTTGACTGAGGGTGGAAGCGGACGCCTTGCTGGCAACCTGCTCCTTTAAGGATTGAATCTCGGCGTTCTGTAGTTGGAGCTGGTTTTCAATGGTGGCCAACTGGGTTTCAAACCCACAACATGTTGTCTCAAGCCTGGAGATGCGAGCGTTGGTGAGCCTCGTGAAAGCGCTGAGGTTATCCATCTCATCCGACAGCACTTCAATGGAGACCCTGGGGTTGAGGGGGACACCGTCCACCTGGAGCTTGCACCCCAACGCCACCTTTTGGATCTGGTCCCATAGGGTAGCCAGGGAGGTTAATATATTCCTTCACCAGGGGTCTTCAGGTTTTCTTGAGGTTGGGGGCCTGAAGGCCCTTGGGGGCCCACGCGGTCCCTCAGGTCCTGCTGGCCCTTGACATCCTTCGGGACCTTCTGGCCCCCTAGGCCCTTCTGGCCTGGCAATCGCAGGGGAATAGTCGCGAGAGGCCAGCTCTTGGTAGCGCTGCTGTAGGGATTGTAGCAATTCTTCAGCTTGTTGTAAACAGTGGGTCCATGTCACTTCAAACTGCTGGGCGTTTTTATGAAACTGCTCCTCGAGGTAGCTGGAGATGCCATAATCTAATACCACAACTTGATTGTGGATCTCATTGATTAGTCATCAATTATCAAGTATAGCTTCGTGATTGTCATGCATGAAGGAGGAGGCAGCATCATAGAAGTTGATAATATAGGAATGTAAATTTTGGGTGAGCCCTAGGTGCCAAGAGACCTCCTGATGGTGTAATCCTACTAACTGGAGGAGGTGATGAATTGCGGGATGGACAAAGTTATGAAGGTAGCGATCAGGCCCCAAGGTAAGCTCCCCAGCAGGTAATATGGCTGAGATGTAGAGGCCCTGCATTGTGAATGGTATGGCGGAGGCGCGAGAGCAGCTGGAGCGGGCGCCCTCAGTGTAGATGCCGAGGACTAATTGTTAGACAACATCATTGGTGTGTTCATCCTGAAGTTGATATTGGTTCCCAGCTAGGGAGGGCAGCGAGAATTGGAAGGTGGCGCGGAACTCTAGCCTTTCTGGCTGTGAGGGTGGCGTTGCATACCACAAAGTACTAACCCATCAAGTAACGCTCCTCAATTGACCAGTCATTTGGTCAACAGGGCTGCTGTGGATTTCCATTTCTTGTGATCAACGTTTTCACTTAGGTCAGCTCGGAGCCCCCTGTAGTGAGCACCACTTTTGTTGGCGCTACAGTTCCTTGGACTGGCGCTGGGGTTCGCGGTGGCTCAAAGTGGAAAATCAGAAAAAGAGCACCAAAGAGGAAATGGGAAAATATGGGTTAGTTTACCAATTAATTTATTAAATTAAAATGCTTTGATATTTATAGGGTGCATCAGGACTCAGTGCCTTCAGGATCTTCGGAGCCTCATCCAATCAGGATCTTTACTGCTCTTCCAGAATGGCCTCCTCGAGGGCGTCCTCAATGGATAGCATTGCTCACCTGAATGAGAAGGTGGAAAGGCCGCTCCACGTGACTCAGGACTAGGTGAGGACTATCCTGAAAGAGAGTTTTCTTGGTTGGGTTTGACAACCAATTTGGCACAGCCAGATTTAAAAAATGAGAATTTGATATTTTTATCTCAAATTCTGACAACCCCAAACGTCTGAAATGGGGCTTGGCTACATTTCTGATGGTTAGTGTGATGGCGTTTAGCCCAATGAGCAACAGGAATCCCCCAGGCCACCCCTCATAGGGGTGGGTCCATTTGTTGGGAACAGGTTTGGGACGCCCAACCCACCCACGCTCAATTGCTGGACCATTCATTCAGTCAATGACATCACATTGGCTGCAACACTTGAATTACCTACTGGGGGCTTCAAACCCTCATGAGTGGCTCCCAATACTATAGCCTGATCATCAAGGATGATCCCTGACAACTTTGGTAGGAGGGTGCTTTTTTTTTAATCAGCATATTGATCAAATTGGAACTGTTTGGTGTTCCAACTGATACCTCAGTCTTCATGCCTTTCCGGCCATTTGAGATTTGGGCATCAGCCAGATTGCCACTCAAATTAGATCCAGCTGATTTCAAT
>JAKSZP010017901.1:0-27808 GCA_022478985.1 Massospora cicadina | reverse complement strand
GCCAGCTGGTACCGCCAGGTATAGGGGGTTGAATGCCTTACTCTGAAGGGGTTTCACCTATTATGGAGCAGATGTGGAGGAAGGGGTCCATATGCAGAAACCAGACTGGGAACAATGATTCAACAAGTTGTTGTTGCTTCGGCCTCATGTATCCATATAGCCAGCTTGAAAGTGTTCCAATATGTGTAGATGAAATCTGCTGATTGTCCCACGGATGGTGGGCACAGTTTCCTTATAGGCATCCAGTGCTACAGTGTGGATTATCCACATTGCAATGGCTACTATTAGGGTGTGGAGTGTGGGTGGTATCAGGGATGCAAGGTGGAGTGCAAGGAGGCTTCTGGAGAATGACAGCTCCTTGTCATTTTGGGTTCTTAAAAGACGTGCAACTTCCCGCAATATGGCTCTAGATGGGGGTATGCTTTGAGACGGTGGTGCAAAGTGCCATCCCCTCCACACACTGCGCACACTGCATGAAGATAGTTGGAGCGAACTGCTGTTCTGTAGGTTCTTCTGAGGCAAAGCCAGGTGTCAGCTCTTACCCTTGACTGGAGGAGCGGATGCTGTATTAGCCTCAATATTGCCTTCTGTATTGTGAGATTGTATGGGATGTCCAAAGCATCCAGGTAGCCAATTCTCGCAATGAATAGAACCACGTTGTGTGTGTCCATCTGGGGGTGGTCCTCTAGTTTCCTTAGCGTGAAGTGAGAGCTGGGCCTTCCCCTTCTCTGACTAGTGCATGTGAGAGTGATGGTCCACCCTATGTGCCAAATGGTGCGGAGGAGGCGTTTGAAGTGAGGTGGGTTCCATGTGGGCCCGCTGCATTGGGGCAGTTTGCAAGGTATGTGAGCAGGCTGGACGGGTTGTGTGGGTTGGATAGTTTGAGCGCCTGTGCAAAGTTGGCCCTCTCCTCTCTAGATTAGTGTTGTTGCGGGAGGTCTGGGGCAGAACTTCCTCTATCCAGGTGCCCAATATGCAGTTGGCATGGACCTCAAAGTCTATTAGGCCCATGCCTCCGCTGGATCATGGGCTGAAGAGTGTTTCCACCCGTACAGGTGGCTAGGACCCAGGCCATAGACCCCTGGATTAGTGCGCGGATTGAGTATATGAATGTAGGTGAGAAGAAGCTTGCGTGGCTGGGGAGCCACAGCATTAGGAGGATGAGTGAGTTGGCAACTGTTACTCGCCCCATTAGTCCTGAGGATCTTTCCTTGAGGGAGGCGATGCGGTTGGACACCCACTGTAGTAGATTGTTCTCAATTGTCTCATTGGCATACCCCCTGTTTCCAGCCATATCCAAAGGTGGAGGACAGGGTTGGTCGAAGGTGGTGATGTGAAGGGTAGTATGAGTGGGTTATTACTTTGTGGGGGGCTGTGAGGTTTGGGTGTTGTGACTTAGTTATTAGTGTACTTGCCTAGGAGGATTATTTCCATTTTCTATGTGTTGAGCGACGTGTTGCTCGCATTGGAATTGTCACGAAATTGACCTTGGGTTCTGCTAGTGTGCCCGGCCAACCAGTATGAAGGCTGGTGGCCCTTTGCTTTTTCGCCTTCATTGGCGTACCAACCACTACACGTCCTGCGTCCAACCTACCAACTAGCCACCAACAGCTTCGCCTTTAGCCTCAGGCATCCTCAGCATGTGCCCTGGAAAGTCCTGCCCCCTTCCTGGGTGGCTCAGGCACTTCCGCACTGCCCCACTCTTGCGACCCTTCACCAACCCATCTGGGCATGCCCTGGTGAGTCCATCCCCCTTCTTGGGCGGCTATGGCACCTCCCGCGCTGCACCCCGCTAGGGTTGGCGGCATGTCAGCTCATCCGCTGGTAGCCATCTGGCCAGGTTCCCGCTAGTTCCTCATAGTGAGGAGGTATGGGAGCTGGCAGCACTGGCCACTCCAGGCGTGATCACCCGCGCCTTTGGGGATCTCCTATCCTATCTTCCCCACTCTAGTGGCTCTTGCTACTTCAAACAAATAGGAAAGATAGGCAAACGAGAGATGTTTATTTAGAGGGAATGAACAACTATTTATACTACTTTGAGGGATACTGCGCCCAAGTGCTCTTTGGCCAGTCCTCTGCCAGAAATCTCATTGGCCTCTTGATCCCAAACTCTCTATCAGATTATATACTTTCTTCATTCATATTCATATAGATTCCCTCTTAGATCTGCTCACTGATCACCAAATTAACATTAGGTCAATCCATCCTCAGCATAAGTTGCTGGTCGATAGTAAAAAATTCATATATAAACAAGACTTTGAGCATCCTTGGCATGAGTCGCCAGTGCTCCAAATTGAATGATGGAACCTTTTCAGATAGTTCATAATGGATTCATCAACTTTCCGCTGGAAACTCCCACAACGACCTTTGGATGGTATTTTGGTGGTGAGTGCAGCTTCCGTCAAACCTAAAACTTGAATAAATATATAACATTAAATAGTATCAAAATTAGGCGATTAGCTGGCAATTACACCTGACTAACTGAACCCCCTAATTCGAATACTATAGGAAGGATTCATCTGGTTAAAATCCCAACAGGAATATTCATCCATGGTGCATTACAGCTGCCAAGCATCATTGTTGTTAGAAATACCTGACATGCAGTCATCCGCAAAGGCAAATACCTTGACTGTTGGTTGGCCTTGTTCAGTTATGCCCATGAGGTGTGAGTCAGCGACGCAAAAGAGTGGATCAATACTGAATTTATACAGCAGTGGGCTGAGGGGGTCCCCTTGTTTGAGCCCTCTGCGTGGTGTGATCTTGTTAATTAGGAAGACAGGGCAGCATACAGCCATGGATGCGGATTCTGTAAGGAGCATCGCCCAGTTTATAATCTGGGTGGAAGTTTGAAGGAGCATAGACATTCCTTCAGGTACGGCCAACTAAAACGGCCATACGCCTTCTCCTGGTCTAGGAATACCAGGGCTCCAGTTGCTTTGGACTGGCATATGTTAGCTATGGAGTAAATATTGGTTAAGATTGAGCGCCCTGGTATGAACCCAAACTGATTGTGCGACAGGACTTTGGAGGTTATTGTGCCTAATCTGATGGATAAAATTTTGTAAGTAGTTTTGTATCAGTGTTAGAGAGTGCAATTAAGCGCAAGTTGGCCAGGTCCAGTTTGTCGCCCTTCTTAAACAGGGTTATGAAATAAGAATCCTGGCCACCAGGTAGGAGGCGTGTCTCTAACAGGCACTGGTTCATTGATGCCAAGAGAAGGGGGGCGATTTGCTTGAAGTATTTTTTGTAAAATTCGTAGGGTATCCCATCGGCCCTGAGCATTTCCTACGTGGTGCACCGCAGACTGTGTCTCAGAGCTCCTCCTGTGTGATTATGCTTAGGTGGTTATAGTCCAGTGGTGTGCTTTGTATTCTGGTGAAGTGTAAATTTTTTATTTTTTGGGGGTCAGTTGGGGTGTCACAGTATAGTTTGGTTTAGTAGTGGTGTACTTCTTCCTTGACCTTCTCTGGGTCAGTTGCCACGGTGCCATCATCTTTGTGGACCTGTGTGCACGCGGACTGGTTGCCATGGGAGTGAGTTTGGCGGAAGAAGTACGTTGAGCAGGTTTCACCTTACTTTATGAACTTACCTTTTCTTGATACTTTGATTCTGTGCTAATGTTAGAAGATGAGGGCATTTAGGTGGGCGGATATTTCCGCCCATTTGCGCCCCCAGTTGGGGCTATAGCTGGACTTTGGGTTGTTGAGCCTGAGGTGGTCTAGCTACGCCAAGGTGCGCCTAATTTTGGCTGTGTCAGCGGTTTGCTTACACAACTAAAGATGGAGAGTTTTATTTATTAATTTGGCTTTGAAGTTTGCCCAGGTTTTGATGTGTTCCAATACAAAATAGGTTGCAAATTTTGGGTTTATGACCTCATTTTTGACCCAGTCAGATATTTTGGGCAAATTTAAGTTTTCTGGGTGTAGCTTCCTCCAGGTTGACGCCTGTGTGGGAGTTCAGTTTGGCGAAAGCTGCATTAAAATGTGTTGGTTGAAGAAATTGCTCTTTTTTGTTGAGAAGTAGGGTATGTTTGAGAGGTGGGTAATTGGGGCAAGGATGTAGTTGATGCAGCTCATTGAGATGAGTGTTCCCTCTCGTATGTTAGGCAGGTCATGTGGGGAAGGAGTGGTGACCCAGGGTGAAGGTATTGTTTAAGCCAAGGGATGCTTTCATTGCACAGAATTCAATGTGCCCCAGGGGTTATCCACTGGGGTTAGGCCATCATCCGTTTTGGGGTTATCCCAGCATTTGAAGTCGCCCAACAGGCTTGTATCTGGTGGTAGGGTGAGTGTTGGGTTGATTTCAAGGAATTGTTTCTCTCAACTGTGGTGCACAGTGCATAGATGAATTCTAGAAAGATTGTGTCCTCTTAATTTGCAATTGTTGCTATCAGGACACAGCCATGCAGATATGAAGAGGAGTAAGTGATTTTTAGTTTTTGTTAGCTTGGACGACCACCCCACAGTGGGATGTCCATACCAATTGGGATGGTGAGATTCTGGCTGACCAGGATCCCTCTTCCCCCTGTAGGCAGTGGATTTCTTGGATGGTCAAGATATCTACAGGGGGTTTTTGCAGAAAGTCCAGCTTTTAGGCTTGGGACGCTTGAGCCCTAGCTCCCGCAATGTTTAGCATCCCTATTGACACTGAGGTGCTTGAGGCACCTCAGGAGCAGTTGGATTGCCATCCGTCCCTAACCAAGTGCACCATTCCTTGAGCTTGCTCCATGTCATTGGGCCTGTTCACGCTGTGTTATCATCCAATTTCTTACCCTGTGCCACTTTCGCACAGGTCTTACAGTTTTTATGCTTTAAGTCAGATTTTCCCGCTTATGAATCATGGTGGTTTGGTGCGGTGTGCTGATTGTTTTCTGTGGTTGTGGGGTTTAAATTTGTAGATGTGGGTCCCACATTTTTGCCTATAGCAAAGCTGAATTGTCCTGCTAAGTTTGCTTGATTGATAATGTAGGGATTTTTGCCCATATTCCCAGCCTGCTAGATTATCTGGTATTGCTAGGGGAAAAATTCACTAAGGCAAAGTGAATTGGAAATTGATTGACCGAAATTTTGGAGGAACTATGTTTGGGGGATTTTAGGATATTTATCTGGTTGTATCCATCAGGGATTGATCCAGATGAATACTTAATATCTCATTGGGTGGAGTGGCCAACGAAATAAGGGCATCTGATAGTAATTAACTATCAGGTGTACTGATTGGGATGGTCAGGATTCATCACCAACTGATTGGGAATGTTTAATGAGTTGTGAGGTGAGTGATGCCGCCTGCAACTAGAGAATTGATTGGTTGCTAGCCAATTATGGATGTTTTGCTTGGATCGAGAGGAAAACATTAATAATACATTTCTGACTCTTTTATTTGAGGTCTCGAGGATGTCTAACGTCAGAATCCTAGTCAGGATAAGAACATCGCTATTGAGACGAGGAAGGGTGATTCAATGGCAACAACTGAAATTTCATCAAAAGAGGTGTCAACTGAGGGTTAGACAGCCGAATATTCTATAAAATCCCTAGAATTCACTATAATAAAAACACTCAAAGCACTTGAAAGTAGTAGTACAGTAGTAAAGTAGTATAGTAGTAGAAACACTCAAGTATTACACTGGAAAATACTCTCTGATTGACACAAGTCTATAGTCGGGAAAGAACTAATAAAGAACCTTATTAGTTTGACTGTAGATTTGGTAATAGTTAGACTATCAGCATCTAGCGTGAAGATTCCATCTCAAGGATATTATTGCAGAAGGCAATAATTGGTAGACTCTCAGAGAAGAGTAGAGATCCAAGCAGGGATCTAGAGATGAAGGGAACCACGGCTAAAGGATTGCTGCCGACTGTGTGTTGGGCTGAAGGGACTGTCATCAGAGGATCTTAACAAAGATTGAGTGAACAGGATTTAGGGAATGAATCCCTAAGAGTGCAATATTCAGTATTATCAGAAATAACAGCTGAAGCGTTGGGCCTGAAGATAATTCTAACTTGACTATGGATAATAGTCATCATATTATTATTGGATTATATATTTCTTACAACGCGAGGTGCATGAGGAAACCAAACCTGTGCAGTAATAAGTTTATAGGGGTTATTGGCCAAAAATAATCAGGAAACCTATAAATTTTTACAGATACCATGTGGTGATTCAGTTGCATTGTTGAGAAAATTTTCAGCTTGGTCATTATGCCTTAATTGTGTGGCTCAGTAAATTTTCTCCATGTCCTCCTCAGCTTTGGCATTCTGCTCTGATTGGTTGGCTCAGTTGATTTCCTCTATGTTCTCCTAATTTGGCCAGGGTCAATGGAGGAGGCTATGAGTTGCAGCCTTGGCCGCTACCCATTTGTGGGCCTTCTGTACCATTTTGCGTAATTTGGGTAATATTGGGTCTATGATGACATATTGCTCATTCTCTTCCCAGAGGAAAGCGTGATTGGCGTCAATTATTTTGGTGAAGTATTTATTATCTTCGTCCATGGTGTTTTCACAGAAATCTGGTGCCAAAATGCCCTCCATCACAGGACATGCGTGTTCCTTGTGCCCCAATGCGTTATATTGGTTGCAGATAGGCGGTACACGTTCCAGTGTGACGCGGAATATCTTTGACACTCCACCATCTGGGAGGTGAAACACCGCTGTGCATGAGATTCTTGTGAGGTATGCAGCTACCTCAGGGATCAGGTTGATCATGGCGATTGCCTTTCCTGTGCATAGGTTCAGCATCAGGTGAAACTGCTGTAGTTCAAATTGTTTAATTTCTCCATAGATGATAAGTCCATGTTGGAGCTCCTCCTCAATTACCTTGCAGGGAAGGTTGGTAGTGAGTGAGTCAAAGAAGATGAACAAATTGTTTGTTTTGTTCCATCTGGTGCGCGCAGTGTGCACAATTTGTTTGCCCTCAGGAAAGGCAATTTTGATGAAGATTTTTGTGGTGCTATCTGCATCTTCTTTGGTTTCAAAGCCCATATTGATCCAGCTACGGTGGATGGTATGGGTGGTAATGTACACCGCATGGGGAAAAGGGAGGTCCGTGCCTCGCCCACTTTCTCCCACAGAGTTAGAGAATCAACCCCTAGGAAAAGTCAGAGCATACGTTCTGCTTTTGATATAGGTTGGGCATATTGGATTTCCATGTATAAATTTTGTTTTGTGGTGAACTCCAAAAACCTGGACGGTGTCTGAGTTTGTGGTTCTTGGCGGCATTGGTTCCTGGTCCCCCTCTAGGGCGTTTTGTTGCCCTTCAGCGCACCATTTTTTTTTATTGCCTGATATGGCTTCTCCCAGTTTAATTGGGATTGTTGAAATTGCCCATCTCTCCTGTGTGATTATCAAAAATTGCTGTCCAAATAGAATCATGGTAACTAATGATATTGTTACGGGAAGGAAAAGCTATCAAATGATTTATTTATTCATTAAAAGTGTGTGAAAAAAACAGTGACATCATTTAGATTTTAGGAACACAAGAAAAATTAGAGTCGCCAAATAACCCATCCATGGCCCTTAGAAAGGTAACAGGGGCATTAAAAACCCTGTGGCATATGAGTAGGTCCAAAATAACCCTTTAATAGAAATTAATGCACATTTTTTGATGATCCTCCAGGGCAAGTTCAATTTGCAGTAACCACTAGTCAGGTCCATGGCTGAAAAGAATGTGGCTCAGATAACAATATCAGCGATCATCAATATGGTGTAACAGATATGAGCTTTTTTAGTAATAGCATTAAGATGTCAAAAATCAAAAACCACCCAACGACCTCTACCTTTTTTGTGAACCAGAAGTAAGGGGAGAAGCCCGTGGGCTCTGTAAAGGAGTTAATAGTCCAGAATCTAGTAATTTATTTAATTTCACATCTACTTGAGCCTCATTAAACTTAAAATTTTTGGTGAGATCAGGCTCAAATAAAAGGAGCATCCTCAGTTTTACTTTATGATGTACATTCTCATTGACTAAAGTCACCATAACCATTTGTAAATATATCCACATACTCTTCAATAAGACCTCAACTTTTTGTTTTTGTTCAAGAGAAAGTGAATACTCATATTCCACATTGACCCTAGCAATAGTAGGTGGTTCATCCACCCGAAGTTCCATAACTCCCCACATCCAGTGACAGATAATATCTATTTATAGAGGTAGGCAGCACATAAGCAATAGGGTTATTTATTATCTAATTTTGTAGGCCAAGATGTAAGAAATGCTAATAAACTAGGATAAATTCATTGTAAGCATGATCAAGGATTCCAGGCTAGTTAAAAGCATATAAATGAGAAGGTTAGTGTTACCTGAAATTTATAATATATGAGAAACTGATAAAAATATTTGTACACCAGTATCAGTAATTATTAAGCTTTAGGGTTATTATTGACCGGGTTAACTGAATAAAAAAGGCATTCTTTCTGATGCACAGACTGAAGGAGGAGGAGACAGGTTTTGATGCCAAGATTTAGTATTTGAGACAAAAAATAGATTTAGGGTACTTTAAAAGATAAATTAATTTCTTAATTTGTCCTTATTATTTGGGGCATCTTTATAAAATCAATGGGACTCAATAAAAAATTGAGGTAAGGTTATTTTCCTTATGACTAATAGTAATAATGAAATCAATTAAAATTAGGTTCCCAAGAGGAGATTGTAACATTTAATGAACAACACCACATCTGGAACTAAAACAAATTAATTTCCCAAATCTCATTAGTAGAAATGAGTATGATTCTATAACTTTATTATGGAAGGCCCAGAAGTGCCATATATTTGAGAGTCATTTAAATCAGGTGCGATCTTGATTTTTTTATAAGCCAGGATGAAACCATATTGATAGGTAATCCCATGTCAATAATAGCCAAAACTATTACTTTATTAAACAACACTTCCACTCATTTCACACCAGTTCTATAAATTAAAGTTTAGAAATATAGAAGCACCAATTGTCTGGATTGGAGTTGAAGATATAAACAGAAGAATAAAATGAAACAATAAATTTATCAAATAATTCATCAGGGTCATCAATTTCACCTGGAGCAGAAATCAAATAGCAATACTTAGATAAACTAAAAATTGAGGTTGAGGCAAAAGAGGTTGGTTAGCAACAGGATCCTCATGCCCTATGCTGACTCCTCTTTTTTGACTCATCATTTTGTTTCTTCAAGCATTGTTTTTCCATATGTGGCCACATAATCCATAATAATCTCAGATCTTTTTTAACTTGTATTTTCTTTTAGGAGGTACCGCATGAACATAGATTCAAGGGGGTTAAGCTGAGAATGGGTGCACCACACCATTAGGTATTTCCATTAATGGCTCCTTTATATCAAGAATAAGTCAAAATTGCTTTTAAGTGGCTTTAATTGAAGCAGCAGTTGAGTATGTGAAAAAAGGCAGTTGATACAGCAGAGATAGCATCTTCCAAGATGATGCAATTATAGGTAGCGATCATATGTGTCATGATAAAAACACTTGGAAAATCTTGAACTTAGTCACCTGGTTTTGATCTAAATATTCAAAAATGCCTGAATTTTGATAGATAAAATATGTTCACTTCCAACTTTATTTGACAATGGCAGTTTTAACTTGAGCCCATGTGTAATAAACCTTAATATGTGAACCATAATTTCTTGTGCCAAATGGCTTAAACAGGAAGCAATATGTTGAGCCTTTTGGGGTTCAAATGCTTCCTTCATAGCTCGTTCATAAACAAGCAAAAATAAATGAATGCTACCTTCACCAAGCTCATAATTATCTTTGAGAATAGGGTAAAAGAATCTATTTACCAGTTAGTGCATGAACACTGGTACCAATGTATGATCAGCTTTGTAGGAAACAGACCCAAGAATAAGGTTGTATGAGGAACCCAATTAACCTGTTGCCATAAGTTGTTAAAATCATTCTGTAGACTTTGAACCCTTTGAGCGAGTTGATCAGCGGAAGAAGATTGATTTGAATTGGAAATTGACCTAGTCATCTTATTTTTCTTGTTTTCAAGAACTTTGCACTTTCAGTCAACCAATCAATAAAATCTTGTAACATTGCAAATTAATCTTTTTGCAAGGACTGATTATTCTCGCATAGATGATGAGCATTGTCAATGCCCTTCAAGAAATTAATTAAGGCATTTTGTGGATTAACTGGATTCCTTTCTAAAGATAGTCAACATTACTGAGCTATGGCTCATATTTGTTGTTCTAATGGCTGAACTCATATTTCCAGTAGGTCAAAATTTTTAGATTAAAAAATCCTGATGGTAGAACCTGGGGGTCCAGGTGGCCTTGGTGGCCCTGGTAGGCCTTCATCCCCCACAAATCCAGTAGGACCATGTTCACCAGTAGGTCATGGTACCATATAAGGAGAACCAGGTGGTCCAGGAGGACCCTGGCCTCAGGTAGACCTTCGCAATTGGCACCCACAACTTCACCAAAATGGTTGATAAATCAAGTTCAGCATAAATAGTTATCATATTGGGTCCTCAATTGGGCAACTTAGCTTAGAATCACCTTTGAGGTTGTTAACTCATTGGTCAAAAGGGTAAGCAGCTTCAGTGTTCTGACGAGTTACTTCAAGGCATAAATAAAATGCAACTCCATTATCAGAACAATTAGGTTGATTATTTAATTTATTAATTTGTCTCCTTTATCAAGTATGGCTTTAAAATTATCATGACAAAATTAAGAAGTTCCATAAAATTGGCTAACTGTGAGAGAAAGTGTTGAGACATAAATAACTGATGTTAGGTTTTAATAGGTATAAAACCAAAATTTGTGATAAATGATGGATAAACAGATGCACATACTACCTGAGATATTGCTCCATGTGAGACAACCCAACGTTAGTACATTGTAAAATAGCCAACTTATAAAAATGCATTATGTTAGGTGCCTTTGATGCTCAAGAACTATTTGGTCTCCCATCCAGATGAATAGTTACTGCAATTAATTTAGTAATTGTAGAGCTATCATCCATGGGTTTAATTAATAAACTATATTTCTAGGGCCTCTAATGCCAAAGTCAAGGTGGCATGTAATTAAAGCTCATTTTTAGTAGTTGGGGTATCTTCTTTTGGTATTATGTATCCATTGGAGGATATTCATCAATTTTTCTGATGAGGGGCTATTTTCACTAAAATTATCCATAAATTATGAAAAAATGATTTCACCAGGTAGCCTTAGAAGCAAGCCTTACAGAAAGCATAAGTATTGAAATTTTGCCCAGAAATTTATTTGAGCAGGTGCTTCAAAGGCTCTAGCTCAGTAGTTTGTGGCTCTAGCGCAATTTCAGAGGCAAGCTGGTCTTCAATAATTATTATGTTTTGAGTTTTCAAGTCAAAATATGCAGTGAGTCATGAAAATATAATAAGTTTCAGTTTATTAAGTCTAAAAATAGGCATTAAGTTGCAAAAAGAAATTTAAAAAATGTTATAGTGTATTAAGTATAAAACTCAGTGATAAATATAGGGGAAAACTGGGGGGTGGAAGGCGAGTCAGTAGGGCGTATGGCTACCAACCTGAAGGTTGCGGGTTTGATTCCCACCCTTTGCACATCAATCAGGGTGCCAGCCGAAGGAAGCTATTGGCAGTTAGTAGGTATAATAACACGAAAACCTTACCCATGACATAAACCAGAAAAATCCAAGTTCCAATCTGGAGGTGAAAAAAACTTCTATGACAGAGTTGACCCTGCTCAGGTTTCATGTCAATACTTTCTTTCTCTATTTTGGTAATGTCCATCCCCTGGTCAGCTTGCCTCAAATAAATAAAAAATATAGGGGAAAACTTTGTATAAGGTCAAGTTGATTAACATGCCTCAGAGGGAAGGTCAATTTTACTGATGATGATTAAGTTTGAGAAATTTAAGATTTAGCATGTTAATCATTCATAATAAAATCCTTTTCAGATGGTATTGTATTTTAATTTATTGCGAGGAAGGCTGACCATGGGATGGATACTTCCAAATTTGACCTGAAAGGAAAAGAACTTAGTAACAGGGAAGGCACCCCCAGAGAAGCAGTGCTATCCCTTGTTGCCAGCGGGAACGCCACTATGGAGAGGAGGAGGGAACGTGTGAAGGAGCTGTAGCCACAATTGAACACGTGTGTAGAAAAGGGTCTGATTTGATGAACCAAACTGGGAACCAGGAGGAGACCATCTGTCAGCGACGCGGTGGGAGGTATCCAAACATCCACACCTGAAAGTGGTCCACCAAATGAGACCGGAATCTGTGGACAGCTTCTGGAAGGGTGGGGGTGAAGCCTGCGATGGCATCCAAGACAATCGTGTGGATAGTCCACATGGCAATTGCAACCACCAGAGCACAGAGGGAGGGTGGAAGGGGGGAGGCCATTGATAAAGCAAACATATCTCTTGACAGACTGAAGGGATTTGTTTGATCCTGGCCAAGCAGACGTTGAACTTCACGCCAAATCACTTTAGAGGTAGGACACTTCTCCATTCGGTGGAACAGCGTTCCATAATGGCCACATACAATGCAGGATGAGTGTAAAGCGTTAGAGCGCTCAGCCATATGGTACACCCGCCTCAGGCAACGCCACACATGGGAGCGGATTTGAGGCTGCAACAGAGGATGGTGTGCATATTTCCAAATAATCTTCTGAGTCTCAATGGAGTAAGGGATGTTCATCATGTCCAGGTAGTCCACCCTGGATAGGACATGGGGGCGTGTGGGGATCACGCCATCTTGAATGGGTAACCCCTGTACCTCTTGTGTGAACTGAGGAGAGGGGCGGCCTCTCTGGCCTGTGTGTCCACTAATACGAATTCTCCACTCAGCGCTCTGCATGGAGAGGAGGATTCATTTGTAGTGGGTTTTAGTCCAGTGAGGACTTGTGGCCGATGGTTGTGAAGCCAGGTATTTCATCAAGGAGTGAGGGTTCAATGGATTGTTAAGGCCCAAGGTGTGGGAGAAGTTGGAGCAGGCCGAGCGGGACCAATGTTGGGAGGGGAGCGTAGGGGCAGTGACGGCCACAATCCAGGTGCCCAGGATCTTGGTAGTATGGGCTTTGAAGTCAAGCAGGCCATGCCAGCATGATGATGAGGGCCAAACATGACCTCTAGCCATAATGGTGGTGGGCGGCCTGACCAAAGCCATCCTTGCAGAAGGGCATACAAGGATTTGAAAAAGCCTGAGGAGAAGGGAATGGTGTGGGCTCCAAACCAGATTTTGGAGAGGATCATAGAGTTTGCTAAAACAACCCTGCCAGTAAGGTAAGTAGGGTGGGCTCTGAGGGAGGCAATGCGCTTTGTCACGCTGTCTAGAATACAACTTTCCATTACTGCTGATGCGTACCCGCCTGCCTTCACCCACACGCCCAGATGGCGGACAGGCCCTATGGTAGGGCGTGGCACGAAGGGGAGCACTAGTGGGGCGGTGTGGGGTGAGCTGGGAGGGCGAGCACGTGTGTGAGCAGATGGGCCGGGCTGGGCACTAGTCTCTGGGGCCCAGCAGATTTGATACCGACCAAGGAGGATGATTTCGGTTTTAAAAGTGTTCAGTGCAGCATTACTTACCTGGGAATACTCCTGGATGAGAGCTTCAAGTGCGCGTGCATCTTTATTATTAGACACCCCAACCACACAGTCATCTGCAAACGCCATCATCTTGACTGGGGCTTGGGCTGGTACATGAACCCCAGTGAGTTGGGCATTCACGTTTTGAAGTAGTGGGTCAAGGCTGAAGTTGTATAAGAGTGAGCTAAGAGGGTCCCCTTGTCGCAAGCCCCTTTGAGGGCGGACTACTTCCGTTAGGAAGCCAGGGCCACGTACTGCCATTGTTGCAGATTCTGTGAGCAGCATTACCCAGTTGATGAAGCGAGGGGGTAAGCGGAATTAATTGAGGCAGGCCCTGAGGTATTCCCAGTTTACTCTATCATAGGCCTTCTGTTGGTCTAAGAATACAAGTGCTCCAGAGGCTGTGGACTGTCATGCGTTAGCCACAGAGTGCACGTTGTCCCAAATTGACCTTCTGGGTATGAAACCAAATTGTTATGGGGAGATGGTGGCAGATGCTACAATCCCTAAACGGTTAGCCATGATTTTAGTTAAAAGTTTTGTATCCGTTTTATTTTAAAGAAATGGGGCTCCAGTTGGCTAAGTCTAGCTTGTCCCCTTTCTTGGTGAATGTGACAGTGAAGGCCTCTTGTCCTCCTGGTAGGAGGAGCGTTTCCAGAAGGCTCTGGTTAAGTGAGGCAAGCAGCAGTGGGGATATATATCTGAAGTACTTTTTATAGAATTCATATGGAATGCCATCTGGGCCTGGGCATTTTCAATTTGGTGCACTGCGGATGGCTGTCCATAGTTCATTAAGAGTAATCAAATTCATTATTTCTGGGTATCGGGAAATGGTGCAGATGGGGGTTCAGTCAAAAAATTCTGCCACTTTGGCTGGCTGAATTGGATCAGATTGGTATGACTCAGAGTAATACTTTTGTATTTCGATTGCCACTTCAGCTGGCATAACCGCGATGGAATCATCTGATCTTTGCACCTGTGTGCAGGCCACGCTCTGGTGTGGTGCGAATTTTTTTTAAAATTTATGCGGTGCACTTGTTGCCCTCTGTAATGCGTTTGGCCCTGTACTGAAAACAAACCCAATGTTTGTGTTGCCTTTCAAGCGCGTTGAGGTGGGCGGCAGCTTCTACCCTCTTCTGGCCCCATGCAGGGCTGTAGCCTGTAGCTGGGATGTTAGACTCCAGGTGTGCCAACTCTGCTAGAGCGCGCGAAATGATGGCTGATGTGGCTTGTGAGCGTTGGGAGGAGGGATGGTGAGAGTGGCGGATGGTATCCTCTTTGAAGGCTGCCCATGTGGAGATGGGGTCCGCGCAAAATGGTGTAACAAACTCTTTTGCCAAAGTTGCTGATTCCACTCAAGTGGAAAATCCTGGCGACGCTTGTTTGGGAGGGAGGAGTTTGCACCAATGTGGGGCCTTAGCCACTGTGACAGGTAGGTGGTAGGTTATTGAGACCAGTTGGTTGGAGAATTCAATTTTTGTTGCTTGGAAGTGGAAAATGTGAGGTTGGAATTTTGCTGGCATGAGGATAAGGTCTATCGGGTCATGGACCTTAATTGGCTGTTGTGGATGTAAGGGCGCATCAGTTTTTGAGCAGTGGGGCTTGCTGCGGCGCGCACCTATTAACCCAAGGTTGGCTTTTAGAACGAGAAGTTCTACATGACCCTGGGGGGTGTGGGAGGAGAAAGGCCAATGGACCGTGGGTGTGTTTAGCTAACAGTTCATGTCGCTGACTATGAAAGGGTCTGGGGGTAACGGGAGGGATTTGAACAATGAGAAAAATTCCTGACGCTCTCATGCACAGGTTGGGGCATAGATGTTGATGATAGCATGCGCCACGTTGGCCCACAAGAAAGTGACAATGAGGACTCAGCCATTGAGGAAGGATTCTGACAATAAAAATTTGAAAAAATTGTTTTTCAGAACTAGCACCACACAGTGCTCTGACCAAAAGGATAGAGAAGGGAGGAGCATGGTTTTCCAAGCATCCTCAGAACCTCGCGGACAGTGGGACTCTTGGATGGCCAGGATATCCATGATTAAATTTTTTTTAAAAAACTCAGTTTCCTAGCCCAGGATGGCAAGGCCTTGAGTCCGGCGATATTCAACGTCCCTAAAGTGAAGGTTTCCCCATTGCACCTTAGGTGCGAGGGGGTGGGCACCTGGGCCCACTAGCCTCCTCTAGATCCCCATGGGCCTTCACGGCAGCGTGGGTGTTTACAGCAATGCTATTGGTTGTTTTGTTAATTTTAGCAGAAAGGTTTACGTTGGCTTTTGCCTTCACTTTTTGTTTTCCTGACATTGAACGAATTTTTTGTGGTGTGAATGAGTTCAGTGCACCAACGTTCAGGTTGAAAAAAAATTTTCAGGTAAGTTGGACCCCAAGTCGGTTTTGACCAGAGCTTGGTTGCAAAGATCAGGTGAGATTGAGTCACCCATCAGATCCTCAGATTGGGTGGCCCAATTGGCATGGGCTTCCCATTCTTATTGGTTGAGGGATTCCCAAGTTTTGCCGCGAAGGTTTCGATGTCCTCCTGGTGTTGGGAGTGTGGGATAGTGGTGGTGACTTTGGCCGCTTCCTTGGCCGCGGCCCTGTGGGCCTGCTTGGACTTTTTCCACTCTTGCAGGGAGATGGGTTTTACCAGTAGGTAAGAGCCTTGTGCTCCCCACGGGAAAGCCTCTTTGGTGCTTGTGGTTGGTTTGTAGTGTGCCTCTCCACTGGCCATGGCTGCCGAGGGGTGCTCTTGGAATGTGATGCCCTCCTTGGTGGGGCATGCATGTGCCTTATGGCCAAACGCGTCACAGTGGGTGCATATGGGGGTGCGCTGTCCACGGTTACCCAGAAAGGGTGGGTGGTATGCCTTCAATATTGATATATGTGGAGTGCGGGATCTGGATTAGGTCCTTCATGATCTCCTTGGTTGGGGTCAGAACTGCGATGGCTTTGCCGGTGCACAGGTGTGGCATCAGCATAAAGTGTTGCATCTCGAAGGATTGTATTTCGCCATATATGGTGAGACCATCTTTCAGGTGCTGCTCCAGAATGGCACGTTTTACCGTAGTAGGCAAAAAGTCAAACGTGAGGAAAATTTGGTTGGATTTTGTCCATCTGGTGCGTTTGGTTTTGATGACCTGTTGTCCTCCGGGAGGTCAATCACTATGCGCACCACAGCAACTTCGTCTGCTGCCTCCTTGTTTTTGAAACTGAGGTCCAGCCAACTGTATGAAATGGAGTGAGGTGCAACATATACTGCGGTCAGAAAAAAAGTGTGTACATCCCCAAAAATTTTTCCCATAAAGCTGTTTGTTGGATGTCCAGAAACACACAGACTCCGTATTCCACCAATAAGAGTGGTTGGGAGTGCGGCGTGTTGATGTACTGGTTGCATCGCGCTTGCCAAGTGAGGATTCTTGGGGAAGTAGTGACCACCAGTTTTTTATTTTTTTCTATTCCACCAGTTTCTCTGGGGCGTTTTCAAATGTTTGAGGCCATGGGCCTACCACCTGCTCCTCTTACCTTACTTGCCCAACTGCTCCCTGACATGGGCGCAGACTAGTCTCCTCTGTGAGATTATCAAACTAGAATCAGACTTAAATTAATTAAGTTGCAAAAGTGATTGAAACAAGAGAGAAAAGTTTTTTAGATAATATTTATAATTTTAATAGAAATTGCGATATTCAGGCGCTACAAAAGCTACAAAATTTATTATTTTTGTGGCTCTAGTTAAGATAGAAACAAGGAAATGAAGTTATTATTTTTGTTTGTAATAATAGATTCCAATCAGAATTACATAATTCTGTTATGAATAGATCAAAACTGAGCTACACAAGATGAAAATAGTGGTACTTTATTAGTTAAAAATGAGGGATATTTATAAGGGTAGATTTGGTAGTTCTTTGTGAGGATTTTTATGCATCAACTGAAAAGATCTTTTATACTAGATGACCGATATTGCTGATTATTATTACTATACTTGTGATGGTCAGATCTGATAAGGTTCTTATTAGATGATATTGACCTTCTTGTGGAGGGCTATCCCCTTTAGATTGCTTAGCCTCATCCTTCAGAGGAGGCTGATAACTCCAGAGGGTTGATCATCAGTCTATCTGAGAACTGGATATCTCTGATGGAGTTTTTATAATCTTATTAGACTGAGACACCAAACCTCAATCTTTACTATACTCAGACATCGCAGTTGTATTTCTAACGATGCCCCCTTCAAGATCTTACCTAGGGGCACATACTTATGAGGAAACCTACTATAAACTCTATTGATAACAGTACCAGTATCAATAGCTTAAAAGGAGTATTCAATATATGATAAATAATATGGTAAGGACCAGCTCATAAGGTATCAAGTTTGTGAATCCGTAATCCAGGTCTATGATGATAAAAGAGTATAAGATCCCCAATTTGATATTCAGGTAATGTAGGTAGACTAGCATTGGTTCTAGTTCCCTCTTTTAAGGTTGTAGCAGCAAGAGAACTTGAGGCTAAGGCTTGTACTCGGATAATTTCATCAGCTAGTCTCCTAATAGCTAAATCAGTAGTCTGCGGGGTTTCAGCATCAAGTATAGGTTGTAAACTTGAGGGTAAAATAGTATCCCGACCATAAAGAGCCTTGAAGGGAGACATTCCAATAATACGATGATAGCTAACCCTATAGGCTAACATCACATTAGTCAAGAAATTCCATCTACTAGGATTGTTGAAAGCCATCTTTCAAAGAATGGCTACTTGAGTACCATTTTCCTGTTTGACCACACCATTAGTGGAAAAATTATAGGGAGCTGTAAACAACTGATAGGTACCCATTAATTTAGTAAGTTAAGATACTACCTGTGAAACAAAGTTAGGCCATTATCAGATAATAGAACTTTTGGGCTACCATGCCAGGTGAAAACTTGCTTAAAAAGAAAGGACGCAGTAGCCTTAGTGGTGGCATTGGAAACTGAGACAGCTTCAATCCATTTGGTAAAATGGTCGATAGCCAATATAATATAATGATGTCCATAAGTAGCAGTAGGGAGAGGGCCCACCATGTCAATACTCACAGTGGAAAAAGGTTCTGAAGGTCCCACAATTTTATGTTGGTAACTTGGATTTCCACCACGCTGTTGTTGACAAGCGAGACAAGTCTTCAACACATTGTGCGCAGTTTCCAGCATTTTATCCTAGTAACAATGTTTTTTCAACCACTGTAAAATATTTGCGACATCTCCATGCCCTACAGTTTGAGCCTCCATAATAGTATCAGTCCTCTCAGAAGGCTGAATAAAAGTTAGCCATTTAGATCCCAACTTATTAAATAATGAACCTTCTTTAACTTGAGTATTCTCAGTTAAGGATTTTAGCTTCACTAATTTCCTTAGATTCATGATACCAGAGTCCAGTTCTGCCAAACAAATCATAAGTATGATCTTCCTCAGCAGTGAATAAAGTTAGTATAGGTAATCAAGAAAGTCCATCAGCATTTTAGTGTATAGCTCCAGCGCAGTGTTGAATTGTAAAGTCGTAATTCTGGAGCTTTAACTCCCATCTAGCTAAGCGTCCATCAGGAACCTTCATTTGTTGAAACCTTTTAAGAAAGCGTTATCCGTGATGATAATGAAATGTTTGCCATAGAGATAAGGGCAAAAATTCTTGATGGCGGATAGGACTGCGAGGCATTTTCTCAGTAATACTGTAATTGTGTTCTGCCTTGGTAAGGGCTTTATTATAATAAGCAATGGGATGCTCAATCAGGTTGGAATCATGCTGAGCTAAAAATAGCCCCAATAGCTACATCACTGGCATTGGTAAACAAGATAAAGGGTCTTGAAAAATCAGGATGGGCTAAAATTGGGGCACTAAAGCTTGGCGCGAAAGAACAAAAGCTTGATGCTGCCATTCTTCCCATAAGAAAGGAACTTCCTTATGCAATAAATAAACTAATGGCTCTGCAATATCAGCAAAATGGGGGATAATTTTCATTAATAACCAACCATCTATAAAAACACTTGAATATTGCGCAATCATTTAGGAACAGGCTTGTCCAAAATAGCTTGTATTTTATTAGATAAGGGTAAAATCCCATCACGATTAACTTTATTGCCTAAGAATTCCATCTCAGTTTTGAAAAAAGCACACTTGGATGGTTTTAGCTCAAGAAAAGTGTGGCGCATTTGACTTAATACTTCCTTTAAATGAGCCAAATGCTTGTTAAAAGTGCAAGACAAAATGGTAACATCGTCCAAATAAACCAAAATGCAGGAAAGTTTCAAATCACCAAATAAGCCATCCATGGCTCTTTGAAAAGTAGCAGGGGCATTAAAAAGCCCCTGCGGCATATGAGTAGGCTCAATTAACCCTTACTAGAAATTAAGGCGCATCTTTGACAGTCTTCCGAAGCCAAATCAATTTTCAGTAGCCATTAGCAAGGTCCATGGCCAAGAAGAACTGTGACCCAGACAAAAGCCTTAATGAATCATCAATGAGAGGTAGAGGATAAGAATCCTTTTGTGTAACAGCATTAAGCCACCAATAGTCCATAACCACTCTATGACCTCCATCTTTTTTCCAGATGAGTTGTAGAGGGGAAGCCCATGGACTCTTAGAAGACGTTAGTAGACCCCCACATTATGGACTTTTTTCAATTTCACTGAGACTTGAGCCTCCTCAACTTTAGATTTGCAATAAGGCTGAGCTTGAATAGGGGGAGTATCCCCGTTTTCACCTGATGCTGCACATCTTTTATCAGCCCAAAATCTCTGGGACCCTTGGCAGGTATATCCACATACTCTTCAATCAGAGCCTCAGTTTCATGCTGTTGTTCTGAGATGAGTAAATCTCCAAATTTGACGTCAACTCTAGCAATGATAGGTGGTTCTTCCGACCCAAAATCACATAAACCCCACATCCTGAGATAAATAAATTTTCATTCACAGGAGTAGGCTGTACATAAGCTATAGGGTTACTTTGATTCAATTGCATAGGTCGAGGGGTAAGATTAGCTAGTAAGACTAGAACAGTCCCATTGCAGGAAGGATCAAGGATACCAGGGAAGGGCAAAGCCTCCAAATGAGAGGGATTTTGGTTAGCTAAGATCTCTAACACATGATCAGTGGGTACAAATGCTTGTACTCTCATATCAATGATGACTTGAGCTTTTGGAGGAATAGTAATCGAATTGTTATAGTATAAAGGCATTTCTTTAGAGGCACAAGCTGATGGAGGCGGAAGAATAGTCCTAGGTCCCAAAATTTGGTATTTAAGATGAGAGATATTAGTAGGATATCCAATAATAAAACGTGTCGTTTGAGTTTGCCTTTGCTATTGGGGACATCTTGTAATATTATAGGTACTCAGTACCTAATTAAAGAAAGGTAATTGTCCATAAGACTGATTATTGCATTAAAATCAATGAGAAATTTGGTTCCCAAAAGCAAGCCATAGCAGTTATTGTTCAACACTACTGCAGGGGCCAAGATAAACAACTTTCCAAAGCGCATTGGAAGGGAAGAATAGACTCCTATGGATTTAGTGTATGAAGGACCAGCAGTTTCATAGTATTGAGAATGATTTAAGTCCGGCGCCACTTTAATTTTTTTCATAAGCCAGGATGAGATCACATTTATGGGCGATCCCATATTGATGATAGCTAAAACTTTGTGTACTAGGACTTCCACCTGGGTCACATCAGTGCCAAAATGCTGGATTTAAAATACTGAGGGACTAAATGGTCAATTTGAATTAGAAAATGAAACAGAAGAGTAAGAAGAAATAGTATCTTTGTTGGCTAATTCATTAGGGATTTCAAGTTCATCAGGAGCAGATATCACATAACAGTCTTTGGGATTGTTAAAAGATCGCTATTGAGGCACAGGAGGTTTGTCAGCACAGGGTGCCTCATGCCCTATGCTGAATCATCTTTTTTCGATTCTTCCGCTTGTTTCTTCCAACATTGAGTTTACATATGACCCACTAGACTGCAATATTTGCAAGGATCCTTCTTGGGTTTAGGTTTTGGTCTAGGCGGCATTGCATGGATATAGGAATGAGGGTTATTAGTGGAGGTTGGGTGCACCACACCATTAGGAATCTCCATCAACGACTTTTTGATGTTGAGAATAGATCTTAAATTTCTTTTAAGTTGATTTTAAATGTAGTAGCAACTGAGTACAAGAAGCAAATGCATTCATCGCAGCCAAAATGGCATCATATATTGTAAAATTATCACAAGTAGCAAAATTTTGGGCCTTATGATAAAATTCATAGCAAAATATTGAATTGACTATCCTCTCTTGATTTGGATGCTCATAAAGGCTTGATTTTGGTTAGATAGGATTTGATCACTCCTTAATTCTTTAATAAGGGCAGTTTTCACTTGAGCCCACGTATTGCAAACCTTAAGGTGAGGAACCATGATTTCTTGAAAGAATTGGCTTAGACAAAAAGTAATATGCTGAAGTTTCTGTTGATCCATCGCCTCATACATTGCTCATTCATAGACATATAGAAAAGAATGAATGCTACTTTCACCTGGTTCAAACTTATCCTTAAAGGTAGTTTTGAAAGCGGTGGGTTCATTGCTTAAGACAAAACTCCTGATACCATGACTGGATCAGCTTTGGAGGGTTTGGACTCAGGATATGGGCTTGAGTAGGAACTCGGTCAACTTGTCATAAGTAGTTGAGATAATCTTGTAAATTTTGGATCCATTGTGTAAGATGGTCAGTTGTAGGCGATTGATTTAAGTTAGAAATTGCAGTGAGCATCTCTTCTTGCTTATTTTTGAGTACTCTGTATTTGGCAGTTAGCTGATCAATGGAAGCTGTTAACATTGCAAACTTAGTTTATTTCATAGTTTGTTTAGCATCACATAGATGATGAGCGGTATCACACCATCCAATAAGTTGGTTGGTGAATAGTCTGGGTTAGTCGGAAGGCCTTATAGAGATAAGAAATATCCTTGATATATGGCTCAGATTTGGTTTTCTAATGCCTGCACTCTTGTTGCCAGTAGAATTGAAGGTTCAAAATCTTTATCTGAAAGTGTTGAGCTGGGGGGACCTGGAGGTCTGGGGGGTCCTTGTGGACTAACGCAACCTGCAGGCCCAGGTGGGCCTTGTTGACCCGCAGGGCCATGAGGACCTCGTTCGCCAAGAGGTCCCAGGGTCACTGAAGGAGAATTAGGTGGTCCCGGAGGTCCAGGAGGACCAGCAGGACTGGGTCCACCTGCTCTAATAGTATCCACGATTTGGACAAGTTGTTGAAGTAGCCCATCGAGTTCAACAAGCGATCCTCATGTTGGGCCCACAATTGTCCCAGTTGTTTAGTAATCTCATTTTCAAGGGTAGTGATTTGGTATTGAAAGGATTAGCGACATCACTAACCTGTTGAGAACTTCTTAGCCAATGTCACCCATAACTTAATTGTCAATTATCACCAGATGGTTATGTATAGCATTGATTTCCCTTCTATTATCGAGTAGAACTTCCTGATTATCCTGACCAAAGTTAGAAGCCATCTCATAGAAAAAGAATAGCTGAATGAAATTGTTGTGCCAGGGTCAACTGGCGTTGGATTTCAAGATGATGTAACCCCAAAATCTGGAGTACGTGATGAATGGCGGGATGTACATAATTCCAGAGGTACTGCTCTGTTCTAGCCAAACCAACTTCAGTATGTTATAAAACCGCTCTGTTGTATAAGTCCATCATATTAGCTGCAACCTTAGATGCTCGGTCTCAGTTAGGATGGGCATCTGGATGAATAGCCCCCCTTATTAAATTCTGACCGTTTCTTCCACATCTGCAGTTTGAAATTGATAATTATCTTGGTCAGGGCCCTCAAAGGCCAAGTCCATAGAAGCTCAAAATTGAAGATTACTGATATTAGCGGAAGGCATCTCCTAACTATTGGAGTGTACCCATTGGATGATACTCATTGATTCCTCAAAAGAGGGGCTTTATTTGCTAAATGTATTCATTGTTGTGAAAATATGTTTTCACGAGTAGCCTTGGAAGCAGACCTTTCAGGGAGCACCAGTATTGAAATTTCAATGAAAAATGCGATATTTAAGCGCTTCAAAGGCTACAAAATTATTAGTTTCGTGGCTCTAGTAAAGATAGAAACAAGGCAACGAAGTTATTAGTTCCGTTGTAATAATAGATTTAAATCGTAAATACATAATTCTATTATAAATAGACCAAAATTGAGCTACACAAGATGAAAATAGTGGTACTTTATTAGTTAAAAATGAGGGATATTTATAAGGGTATATCTGGTAGTTCATTGTGAGGATTTTTATGCATCAACTGAAAAGATCTTTTCTACTAGATGACCGATATTGCTGATTATTACTATACTTGTGATGGTCAGATCTGATAAGGTTCTTATTAGATGAGATTGGCCTTCTTGTGGAGGGCTTATCCCCTTTGGATTGCTTAGCCTCATCCTTCAGAGGAGGCTGATAACTCCAAAGGGTTGATCATCTGTCTATCTGAGAATCAGATATCTCTGATGGAGTTTTTACAATCTTATTAGACTGAGACACTAAATCTCAATCTTGATTATAATCTGTCTTCACAGTTGTATCTCCATCAGATGGTATCAATTTTTGGGGGGATTGACATCCCCCTTGTAGGAGGTAGCAATTCTCAATTTCTTACCAAATTGGGTATCTTGAGAGGTTTTAACATCATATGACAAGGTATCAAATTGTAAATCTCAGGGATTTAGAAGGACCTCACTTAATCAGAGCTTGTATCCTTGAGCCAAATTAAATATTTGATCCCATAAAGCAGTGAGCGCTGTTAGGACGTCTTGTTTCCTTGAGGCAATAGGTTTATTAGGGATAGGCACCAAGGAATTGGAAGGTCCTTGGGGTCCATGAGGACCTTTAGGCCCTTCACTCTTGGAGGTGACATTATATGAAGCTAGCTCATGGTAGTACATTTGGAGTGTCCGCATAATATTTCTCTTAATCTGGTTAAGGTGTTAGATCCATGTGGACTTAAAGAGCTGCACATTTTGACGAAGCTGGTCCTCAAGGTAACCTTAATACCACTATCTAGAATAGTGACTTGATTATGAGCCTCATTGGTCATCTGGAAGTTATTGAAAATGGCTTCTCAATTGTCATAATCAAAGGAAGTACAGCATTATAGAAATTGATACTATTTAACGTGTAGGGTATGAGTGAGCCCTAGTTGTTTCACTACTTCATGGTGATGCAAACCAATATTTCTGTAGGATGTGGTATATGGCTGGATGGACAGAGCTCCAGATATAGAGTTCAGTACCCAAAGCTTATTCTCCTGAGGGTAGTAGGGCTGAGTTATATAAATCTTACTCTGTGGAAGGCACCAAAGAGGCTTGGGAGTGAATGGAGCGGCCTCTCACAGAGTAGATGCTGTTCAATAGTTGTTTAATAATCTCGTTGAGATTCTCATATTGGAGTAGATACTGATCGTGATATATGGATGGTAAGGTAAATTGGAAGGGGCGAATTACTAGGCTTTCAGGCTGTAGAGGAGATACTTTTTAAATAAAAGGTGTTAAATCCATCAAGTTACGCTTCTTGGCTATTCACTAAATTGGAATTCTTGATTACTATTATTCTCCATTTTGTTGTAATCTACGTTCTAAATTGGCCAGCTCAGATCCCCCTGTAGTGGGCACCACTTATCTCAGCTTATCAGTTCTCCTTACTACAGACAGGGTTCAAGATGAGCTTAAAGCTGTAAAAATAGGGTAGAGGTCAATTTAGACAAAAATGTTGGGGAAATAGACTACTTTAATGAGTATAAAAAGTTCATTATTTATAAGGAAGATGAGCACACGATGCCAAGAGGACGTTCATGGTCTTGTACAGTTAAGATTCTTCACATCATTCTGGATCAGCCACCTGATTGACACCCCCATTATTCCATGCCATTCACATGACTGCAAGGTAGATTGTTGCTCATTTCAAGATTTGGAAAGCGGATGTGCAATTCCAGAAGGCATCTGCATCACTTCTCGTGTGCATGATACTTCCTTATCAAATTCCACATTGGCACTTTTGAGTATAAGTTTTGATTTTTAAGGCTTTGATAATCAACTTATTGAGGCTCAAATTTGTGAGTAGGGATCTTAACTTTCCCATCATCTCAACTGCTAACTATATTACTTGAGAGATGCAAGTTATTAGCAAAGACCAGAAAAAAAGAAAATGCCAAACCTAGAACTTTGATTTTCTTTTTTAAACCAAATTGCTCTGCTGAAACAATTTAATTAGCTTTTGAAACAAGACCAGGAGGAATAATTGGCATGAGAACAGCGCATCAAACCAATTCAATTGAAAAATGCTACCAGTGTTAACCTCAAGTCTCAGCTCAAATAAGACATGTTCCCTTTAGGGATGGGGAATCAGAGGTGGGATCTATAATTGTTTCAACAAGTTACCCTAACGCCCCATGCCAGATGCACTAAAAGCCTAACTTTGTTACTCTGGAACTCTAGCTCAGGATTGCCGTTGATCTAAATAAACCTAGAAATACAGACCCATATCAGGCCTTCCCAAATTGCCTTCAGTATCGCTGCTCCTGTATTATTGTTCCAACCTATTCAGCGGTTCAATTCTGTTAATTTTCCAAAGTTTGTTCAGACTTGGAATGTACAGTTCTTCTTATAGATGTTCAGGATGACCATGCATGGAGCTGACTACCTATTCAAGGCTAACACTATGATTGATTGATTTTGATGTTTAAAGCTGAGACCTGATCATGACTCAACTTCCTAAGGATATCTAGAGCTTTGCGGACATCAAAAAGCCATGTTACAGAAGCTTAGAGACTTAAGAAGGTGGCCAATAATATGCTGAATTTATGACTATTCAGTTCTGATTAATGAGAACATCAATGGGTTTACCAACAGATTATATCGTGAGACCCAGGTTTTATTAAGAGCAAAGTTAATGGCTGAATTTGATGTTAAGATTGCACTTCAGAATGTTATTAGGGATTATATTGAGCTGCACAAATCATTATTTCCCACATTTGTCAAGGACTTAGACACATAGGCAATGATTGTTTACATGAAGTGATGTGAGATCACTTTTGGTCCACCCAACTTAGAGACATGCGACAATCGCCTTAAGTAATGACAAAAAAACAGTAAAAAGTGTTTTAGGGACTAATTACCCGTGGCATGTAAATGCTGGTCCTCATTGGGAATTCTCTGAAGTAACTTGCTAAATCTGCTATTCTATAGGTCAATATGTTGCCAGATGCCCAAGAAAGGACCAATATATTTTATATTGCTTCACCTATGAATGATAAGGACTAGGGAATATCAGTTGACAATAGAGGAGGGGTAACTGTTTTTAGATAGTAACATATCCAATTTTAAAAACAGGACAAATTTAATCACCATCAGGTTCTAGAACTAACCAAAAGATATTTCTGAGTTTGAGAAGATTGAACATGATTCATTTCCAATAATTACATTACACATCTTGCAGAACAAGCCAGTTTAAGGAATCAGATGATATAGTTGAATATTCTACTTTAAAAGGAGTCAAAGTGGCTTTACCCATTGAGACCCTGAACACTCATTTTCTTGATGTCAACGAGAAGATCAAGAAAGTGATTGATCAAGTAGATACCCCCACTATTTTTTACATTGGCAAATTAGAACTTTTCTCTGATTTGCACTTATATTAATATACTTGTATATAAAATATGATTTACGGTATAGTTGATAGTTGCGCCCAGATAATTTAGTTTTGAGTCGTTTATTTAATAAGCTAAAGATTACTCCCAATTTGGCTCAATATAACAATACAGAAAGGCTGGTCTAGGCAGCATCATTAGCGAAGGAGCCAATAGTTTTTGCTTATGAGGATTGTATCTATTCATATCAGATTCCCTGCCAAAGTGTTTCCCAGCAGCAACTATCAATTTTTACTTAATATAAGCTTCCTAAAGTTTTCTGGAGCAGTTCTCAACTATAAGGAAAAAACCTTAAAGACCCTTAGTCAGTTATTGCCTTTGCATTAGTTTAAAAACAATTGTCGTCTTACTAACTGCAATATTTTTATCAATGTAACTTACACTGAAGGATTAATCTCTATCTGAAACCAGCTATTTGGCTGTTGTAGTAGAGCCCCTACACCCATCGTCTCCAAAAATCAAGGTATCCCTTTACAAGCATCCACAGTCTTGAGTTGCTTCCTGGGTTTAGGATATAGATTATCAGACATTATGTGAAGATTTCTAACTCTTCAAATACAAAGAAAGAATCAACACCTAGACCTAAAA
>JAKSZP010017900.1:0-27941 GCA_022478985.1 Massospora cicadina | reverse complement strand
AGGAAGTATGGGGAGACGAAATCTGCACAGCTTGGGTGGCTTATAGAAGGTTACCCAAGGTAGAGCAGATACTTCTCCCAAAGTCAGAAAGTGACCAAACAAACAGCAAATGACTGATTGCACATTCATTTGGTAGAGAGTAACCACTGTGGCGCCCAGTTCAAAAACCAAGGCAGAAGTGGCTGGAAATAATGGTTGGTCAATTATGTCATGGAAACAGCAGAAGAAGTTTAGACCAGCCTGCCATTTGAAATGCGTAAGCACCCAAAAAGCAAGCCAGAATGCCAGAGGCATTGCCAATTGAATGACTTGGTATGGAGCTGGGCAGTGGGAGATGACGGAGTGTTGGTGTATCAACATGGTGATAATGATCCCAATAATGAACCACACTGAACCCACTCCCAACCCAGGGGGCCTTGCTGCAGGGGGTGGGATCACTGAGATAGTCTCAACAAGGTCCTCAGCATATGGTGCCATCTCAACTGGGGTGACAAGGAGGCAGATTCTCTCTTGCAATTGGTGGGTATATGGCCACAAGATCCCCATATATTGCTGACAGAAAGTAACAATCATGGGGTTATAGAGCCAAAAAACTGGACGCACTGAACCCAATTGACTATGGAGGGGGCCATAGTGACCAAGAATACTGGTAGAACCCATCCGGTGAATGGACTGACAGGCCACCAGGGGAATGCCATCAGGGATGTGGTCAGAAGAAAATAAATAAATTAAGTTTTTTTGGTAAAACTTTGTTTAAAGGAAAGTAAGAAAATTGACCAACAATTTTCTTAGTGCTTGTGCAACTAATTAAATAGTGGTTGATTAGGGTAGTGACAAGATGGGATCAGGTCCCACAATTTTGACCTAACCAGCGAATTGTTTGGGAATGGACAGGTTTGTTTCTTGAGAACTGACATCACAAAATTTGACGGTGGACTGAGTCTCTGTCAGTTTAACCTCAAACATCCAAACCAGGGCTCGGCTACATTTCTGATGGTTGGTATGACGGCGTTTGGCAGAAAAGTGACAGGAATCCCCAAGGCCACCCCATATAGGGATGGGTCCATTTGGTTGGGAGTAGGTTTGGGATGCCCAACCTGCCCGCACTTGGTTGCTGAACCATCCGTTTGGTCAATGGCAACACATTGGCCACAACGCCCAAATTACCAACAAAAGGCTTCAAACCCTCATTGATGATGCCCAATGTTTGTTCTACCAGATTATTGATTGAATTGGAGCCATTGGGCGATCCGCCCAATATCTCATTCTTCATTCCTTTACAGCCATTTTATATATGGCCATCGGCCAGATTGCCACTCAAATTATATCTGACCAATTTTGATTTGGCAATCTCAGCACAGATTTTGCTAATTCCCCACAACAGTTCTGCTGAGGTGAGTGTGGGTACTGGGGGTGTGATCTGAAGTGGGAGAGCTGTTACCCATCGCTCTTCTACTATGTGAGCGAGATCACCCTGAGTAATGAGGGGTACCGCCATCCTCTTTGGTGTCTTTTTATTTGGGAATGGGAAGATGGCCCAATCAAGAGCCAAGGGACGTTCCCTAGGACTTACAATGCCCCAGCAAGACCCACAGTTGCCACCGTTGCAGCCATTTGGTTTGCCATAGGGCTTTAGTATGTTCTTGAAATTTTATTTAAAACAAAAATCATAATGTATCCCTTCAACAAGTAATTAGAACTTCTATGCCATTGGCATTCTGATCATCCCACTGGGTTGTTACACACCCATATTGGAAGCCCAGTCTTACTTTAATCAGCAGGTTCCATGACATAATGAACTGACCCCTAAATCCAGCACTTTCTGCCCTCCTCATGGGATCAGGCAATGTTGTTGTGTCAGGAGAGTTTTTATAACTCTCCAGTTCCCAGCGTGGTGGTGCATGGAGAACAGGAACAATGAAAGGGAACTTGTCATCAGTGTGAACATAAAGGTAGCCCAGCAGAGGGAGCTGGAGCTACAGCGACACAGGGCAGGGGTGGTTAGCACAGTATACAGAAGAAGGGATCAAACTAAGAATAAAACTTGGCTGTGGCCCAAAATGCCATTGATAACCAAGCTTTGAACAGGGCTATTGTGCACGGGTGCCCTGTTTTGGAGGGGAACTTGGCAACCCTATGGTGTACCTGATGATGTAATGACTTTAAAACGGAAAATTTTAGCTAAAATGGCATGAGACCTCCTCAAAGAGGTCCACACACAAGTGCATTTAAACCAACATGTAATAAAAATGTAAACAAACGTGGTGTTTATTTTAGGAAATGACAACCAACGAGGAAGGTTGGTATTGTAGGATCATAGTTAAGCAAACTTGGAGGAATCATCTGTTGGAGAAATTGGTGCTAAGCCGAGGTGAATTAATAGGTGCATACTTTCATCTGACAGGGCGCTATACTTCAAGGTATTCTGAACTCAAGTAATTGATTGAAGTCAAGGATGACCTGAGTTGGAAATTTTGTAAATTGAATGGGTCTCAAACCCCCGTTCACCAATTAATCGTATTTTGCCATCATCATTCAACATACAACTTGTCCATTTTAATGCAACAACTGAAACAAGGGGCTGGACATTTTACACCTCACTTGTACCAACCTGAGAATACCTGTCCTGTACCCAGCGTTGGTCCAAGATGTGCTGAAGATTAGAAAGGGCTGAAGTTTAACATTATTGACCTCCTGCCACCCAGCCTTATCCTTGATGTTGGTGCCTTCAATCAATTCATGTAAACATGACATAACACTCTCCTCCTTTTTGGGATCCACCCCCCTCCAGGGGCATTCACCAAGGAAAAGTTTTTATGGGCAGGGGCCAACTTCATGGCAGCAATGGCTTGCTTAGACATTGATCCTGAAGCCTCAGGGAAACTCTTGTGGAATTATACAATTAGGTCTTAAGCATGGATGCAGTTATGCGATAGGACCCAACTGTTCTCCGCTGAATCAAATCCCTTCCAGGATACAAGATAATTGAGCTTTCTTCTTGCCCAACGAGAGGCAACACTCTCCTCCACTTCCCACTCTAATGCCCCATTCATGAGATAAGTCTTAGAAGTCTCATAAGGGGGCTCTCAAATAACATGGGCTTACTTTTATGAAATACTGAAAAGACTCAAAACGAGAGGGGAAGATCCAACTGCTATGAGGCGTGGCCCACCTTTTTGACAACATGGTATGGCCCAATCCTCTCTGGTTAAAGTTTTTTGTATGCTTTCTTGGTTGAGAGTTTTAGCATCCAGCATCACAAGATCTCCTTCCTTGTAAGCTGGTCAAACTCATCCCTTACCATCAGCATTCTCCTTGTAAGCCTGCATAGCTTCATCTAAATTCCTGCTCACCCCCTGGTGTACTTTCTTAATATTGTAGCAAAGTCCACCACCGCTTCCACCTTTAATCTACAACTGGGCTACATGTTGAAGGTGGGATTGAAGCCATAGTTGGCAAAGAAGGGGGAGCACCTGATTGAGCATGTTGGGCGTTGTTATAACTAAATTGGGCCATAGGGAGATGGGAAACCCAACCTGAATGATCTGCAGCAGTGTGACACCGCAGGAACTGTTTCAAGCACTGGTTCAATCGATCAGTCAATCCATATGATTGAGGGTGATAGGCATTTAATAACAGAGGTGAATCTGAAGAGTCTTACACACCTCTTCCCAAAGGACAAAGATAAACTGGGGTCCCCAATTGCTAATTATTTCTTGGTGGACTGTCAGGAAAATAGCAGAATAAGTTTAGACCAGCTTGCCAGTCAGGATGCTTTAGCACCCAAAAGGTAAGCCAGAATGCCGGTGGCATTCCCGCCCATATGATGTTGTATGGAGCTGCGAATTGTGTAACAATGAATCATTGATGTAGGATGAGTGTGAAAAGAAACCCAATAATGAACCAAAAAGAAACAACCCCAGAACCTACGGGTCTTACTGCAGGGGATCAACTACTGAGTTTACTATTTCAGGATTACTGGTGGAAGGGTTTATCACTAAAGTAGAGACAAGGGGGTGGATCCTTGCCTTGAATTGAGATATATGAGGCCACAGAATTCCAATATCTTGATAGCGGATAGCTTTAATAATGGGGTTAACTTCCCAGAATTTTCTTTCTCGTTGGATCCAGTTGACTATGTTAAGAGTGATAGTAATAATCAGAACTGGTAAATCCCATCTGGTATAGGGGCCAACGGGCCACCAAGTTAGTGCCATCAGGACTTCAGAAAAAATAATTGAAGTAAAATAAAATTGGAAAGTAGCAGGAATTTTATTGTAAAGGAAAATAAAGAGAATTGACCAACAATTTCCTCAAAGTGATGCAACTAATTGAATAGTGTTTGAATAGGTGTAATGTCCAAGCAGGGATTGGAGCCCTCAAATTTGACCTAACTGGCGAATTTTTAGGGGAGGGGAAAAATTCTAATTGAAACTGACATTGAAGGGTTTGGTAGCTAGATGAATCAATATCAGTTTGTCCACAAACACCTGAACTGAGGCTTGACTGCATTTCCATCAGTTAATACAACAGTGTCTGGCATGACATGCAATAGGAATTCCCTAGGGCCACCCCACATAGTGGCAGTCCCAATTGGTGGAAATGGGTTTGGGATGCCCAACCTGCCCATGCCCAGTCACTGGGGCGTTTGTCTGACAAAATAATTTGTCTCAGGTGCAACTCCTTATTCTTTAGATAGTGATTTCAATTTTCTGCAATAGTCCCCAAAAATAACATCTGCTCATTGGAGATCGTCTCTGATAATTTTGAGGGGTGTTTGGCATTAGTGATCATACTGCTAGTTGGCTTGTACTGTCAACAATTCAAGCTGAAAATTTGATACTTGTTTCTTCACAACTATTAGTTTTCCAATTGTTAAACTTTATTCCTGTTGGTTTTGGACCTTTCATCTTTGACTTGGTAATCTTGTTGCATATTTCCTCAATTCAGTGGACAAGTTTGGTAGAGGTGGGTGTGGGTACTGGGTGGAATCTTCAGAGGGATCACTGTTATCCAGTGCTTGTCTACCATGTGGGTGAGGTTGCCCTAGGTGACGAGGGGACAGCTTCCCTCTTTGGACCCTTCTTATTTGGAAATGGGAAAATCGCCTGATCCATACAAAGGGGACAACCCCCAGGACTTACATTACCCTTTCCTTTTTCCAAAGTAGGGGTGCCACCGCAGGGAAACTGCATGAGGGCTACATTTTTGTGATCCTTGGGCAGCTTGATCACCATTAAAGTTGCAACTTTTTTGGGGGGATGGGGAGCAGAGGGATGGGACTAATGAAATGCCTCGATCAGTTCCATGCAGATAGCGCAATCACAGGCCTTGACCCAACTGTTCTCATAGGCCAGATAGCCCTTCCAGGCGACAAGATACTGAACTGACCTTCACAATTTGTGGGACGCTAAGATGGTTTCCACATCAGCCTCCTCTGCATCCTCAGTTACAGTTGGCTCCAGGTCCGTGGGAACAGTCCTCTTGAATGGGGAAACTGAGAAATGTGGAAGATGAGTTTCTGTTTACAGTGAGCTGGCAACTTTAACTGGAAAGCACCATTGCCCAAGTCTTCCTCCACCAGGTGAGGGCCCAAATGCTTGCTTGCAAACTTCTGGGATGGTACCTGCATTCACAAATGGTGCATATCAAGCCTAACATATTAACCCACCACTATATCATGACCAGGAAGCTGTTTTTGATCCACAAACTGCTCGTAATCACCAATAGCTTTAGTGAGATGCTCCCGCACTAAGGATTGAGTAGACCAAATGTGCTCTGCATGATTTGTGGCAGCTGGGACCTTGGGATGCAGGAAGGGACCAACTGAAAATGAGGGATTATACCCTAATGTCACTTCACAGGGAGAAAACCCTGTAGAAGCATGAGTTCCATTGTTGTAGGCAAATTGAGTGAGGGGGAGGTCACTAGCCCAAGTATCATGTGCAGCTGCAGCTTAGCAGAGCAAGTACTGTTCCAAGATTTGGTTAACTCACTTAGTTTGTCCATTAGACTGGGGATGATACTCTGTGAAACAGCAGGGGTTTTTAAATGGATAAGATCTGATTCCAGAACTGCTCTGTAAACTGTGAACCACGGTCACTGATGATCTCCTGCAGGAGACCAAACATAGAAAACACATGGCGCACAAAGAGATGAGCAGTTTATTATGATATAATTTAATAAGAACATGGAATAAACAGGGAAAATTTGGTAAAATGATTGACCACTACCATTACAGCTGTAAACCCATTGGAACAGGGAAGTTCAACAATAAAAGCCATAGACACCAATGTCCATGGACCCTCTGCCTGCTGTAAAGGATGAAGGAGGCCATTTCTTCCTGATCAATCTGACTTTGCCCATATGCAAGTGTTGGGACTGAGGGAGGTCTGAAGGTAAGTCCTTTGAAGCTTGCTGAGGTGGACAGGCAAGAGTAGGACTAACCTTAACAACAGGTTCAGAGGTCCTAATAGTTTATAATTAGGGACTTAACCTTGGCATGTTCAGCGGTCCCAAAAGTTTATAGTTAGGGACTTAACTACACTGGTTCAGAGGTCCCAAAAACAAGAGAGTGAACTTTATGAAGAGCCTAATTAAAGGTAAAAGTGTAAAAGTTATTTTATTAATCAAATAATCAGCACCTTAAATAGTGCTAAGAAGAGAAAAGATAAGCTAAGAGATATAAGGAATGATCGGCATGTACCCTGGTGGAATTGGGAATAGATTAGGAAATAATATCCTAATTCTTTTAAAGGCTAAAGAGAAGTAGGTAACAGACAAAGTACTCATAAGATAAGGTGAAGTTTGAGATAAGATAACATTGAAATAAGGGATTTGTTCCCTCCAGGGTAGAATATTAGTTATAGAGTTTATCAGCCAAGATTATCAATTAGTGGAGCAGTTTGATAATTTATCTTGAGTTCATCCAATATTAATTGAAAATGGACGATGCTAAGTAAATCAAAGTTAATAATGATTTTAGGGCTTTAGACCCAACAAAGCATCAATTGGTGGATTAATAATAGTAATTATAGATTGATTTTGCCCAAAATAAGTAACAAGTTCGAAGCCCCAAGTTGAGGCTTCATTTAAACTGTTGAGAATCCCAACAGCAGGTAATGCAATTGGCGATCCAGTCTGGGACTTCTTTTGATAAACCTGCCCAATTATAAGTCTGCTTAATTGAATCTATACATTTCTTGTTGCCCGGATGGCCAATTGTGGGAGGATCATGATGCACCCAAAACACCTCAGCTCTTAAGAAGGGATGAACCCAGACCCATGACCAATAACAAAGGAGACCCTCCACTAAGGAATATAGGGAATGTTTGTGAGTTGGGAGGGATAGTTGATCATATAACTCCACTCCTTTGGGGCAGGTTATTTTGAGCTAGTAAAAACCATGTTTGAGAGGAGCATCAGGAGCGAAGTCAACTGATAAGACTGCAGGTGGGACAATAGATAAAATTTGAGTGGAGGGAATCATGGTAACTAGGTCCACTTAATCTGAGTCTGAGGGGCAGTGAGCCAGGTTGCGGCTAAGAAAATCAGGGAGCACGTTTAATGCACCTTTCACAAATTCATATTTAAAATTGAAACTGCACAGATACTAATAGGTACGCACTTGCCTGTGTGACAATTTTTGTGGTTTGCGGAAATGCAGAAGAGCTTGGTGATCTGTACACACCATTAACTCATGCTGAGCGTCCTGTAACATATAACACCAATGAGTCAAAGCCCATGCTACGACTGCCAACTCTTTATTGTAGTTGGCCCAGGATTGCTCAGTAGAGGAAAATTTTTAGAAAAAGTAAGTGACAGGATGTTTTAAGATATCTTCTTTTAGAGCAGGACTGCCACACTGCCACAGATGAAGCATCACATGCAATGACATACAATTTGGAGGGGTCAGCATGTTTTAGGATGGGGGTGATAATAACACCTCTTTAATTGACTCAAATGCCTGCTGGAACTTGGGTGACTAACAAAAGGGTGAATTCTTACCTGGGAGGTGGTGAAGCGGAGTGGCTAACTGGGAAGGGGCCAGGGAAATTTTTTCAGGAAAATAATGGTGTCCAAGAAACTTTTTGATTGTTTTTAGGTTATTGGAGTTGGCCATTCATGGATGGCGTCCAACTTGTTGGGAAGAATTGCATAACCATCTTTAAGGAAAAGGTTCACAAGAAAGGTAACTTTCTCCTTATAAAACTCGCACTTTGAAGGCTTGATGAACAGGCACGCCTTGTGCAAAGCAGCCACTACTGCTTCCAAGTCTTTTGCGTGTTGTTCAGGAGTTGGAGTTTAAACCAAGATTTTGTCTTTATATGCAACTGCGCAAGTAAATTGGAGGTCACCCAGCACACTATTGATCATTCTTTGAAATGAGGCTGGCGCATCCTTCAACCTGAAGGGCATTAAACGGAATTGAAAAATACCCCATTTTGTTCTAGAGAAGTAAGCCATTCTTGACCTTCCATCATCCATATTTTGTTGAAGGCATTAATAATATCAAGCTTGGAGAACACATAAGACTTAGCGAACACTCAAATGATAGTTTGCACCAGGGCAAAGGGTAGGGATCATGTATTGTAATTTTGTTTAGGTGTCCATAATCCATGCAGGGATGAATGGAACTATCAGCCTTCTTGGCAAAAACGATGGGAGAAGCAACTGGTGATGTCTCTTTAATAACCATCCTTTCTTAAGCATATCATCTAACCAAGGGTAAAGTGCAACCTCCTCCTCCACTGTGTGTGGATACAAGGAAAAATTGATATTCACCAACTGTACCATTGTTTGGATTTCTTAAGTTAAATTTAGTGTGAGAGGGAAGATGGTCCACCTTCTCAGAATCAAGGATACTTTGATAGAACATTAAATCTTTGGGAAAATTGGATGGAAGGCCCACAGGGGAAACAAGGGAAGTGATGGAGCTGCGCTCTTGAGTTTTCTTAAGGGTATCAACAAAAGGAATTTCTTCCTTCATTTGATTATTAACAAATGACAACACATTTGACTCCAGGTGAATTTAAGATGTTGTTGGCGCCACCATCTGACCCCCAAGATATCAGGAAACACCAAATTTGGCATTTCTGAGAACTGATTGCAGAAGCTAAACTGATGTACTGAGAAAGGTACCAGCTGTCAGACTAAATATGAGGTCTGGGAGGCTAATGAAGCAACCATAACTGAAGGACCTACATCCAGGTCAAGCTCCAAATTGTTGGGCTAGCTCAATGATCATAAAATTACCCGTGGCTCCAGTATCCACAAAAGCCTTAAAGGAGACATGGTGAGGCTCAATACTAATCTTCATGGGCAATAATAAATAGGTGAAGTTTTGTTTATTGGTAGATTAGGTCATCTCTGATGCAACTGAAGAGATGGTAAGTAAATCAGGGGGAAGATCAGGGACCTATTAGAATTAAAGTTGGAAAGAATAAGGGCTTAGGTACCAGCTTCTTCAATCTGGGCTTTTAAGATTAATTAATAGGTGAGCCAGGATAACCCAACTTGGCCGCGGGGGTATTTCCTGATTCTGAGGCCTAGGCCAATACTGGCTCAACGGTAAGAACTGAATCTGAGTCATTGTTGGGTATTCTGATCATATAATTTCACACTTTATAGCGGGGAGCATGACGAGAGAAGGAGTTGATGGTGGTCAAAGCTTTACATATTTGATCCACTGTCCCCATAGGGGTGAACCAAACTTCGTGATGGGAAGAGGCAGAATTTTAGCGCTGATCTAAAGATTGCTTGGAGCATATCATTAGAAAACTAAGCGTGGGAGCTTGTTCATGGAAGGTTGTTATTAATTAAGCCAAGCTGGGGGCTTCAACCATAGAAGAAAGCAATTGGAATAAATGGTCTGAACGCAACACAGGGGGTTTCAAAGCAGCTGATATTACTATGACAAGCGAGGTAGAATCTCACACCTGCAAAGTAGAACGCAGAAGTCCTCACACCCACCGGCGGGCATCCCCTTCTACTGCATCCAAAAGGGTGACCCCTTGTTGGGCATTTGATAGTGCAGAGTCATTATTAAGGGCAATGGATGAATGCATTTGCACCTCAGCAAGAGCTTCAAGAACTTGATTAAAAATATCTCAGAAGGATACACTCAGATTCCCTTCTTAAACCTTAGGTGAGGGAAGAGTAGTTATCCATGGGGCTCTGCTGCCCTGATAGAGTTTCTACAAGGTATTGCAAACGCTATCCACAAATTGGTGAGTGACCAAATGAACAACAGAAAGCAGACTACTGACTGCACGTTCATTTGGTAAAGGGTAACCATGGTGCCCACCTCGAAGAGAAGGGCGGAAATGGCATAAAACAATGGTTGATCAATTATGTTGGGAAAACGGCAAAGAAAGAGTTTAGACCTGGCTTCCAGTTGGGATGCATGAGCACCCAAAAAGCAATCTAGAATGCCAGTGGCATCGCCACTCATACGACGTTTTATGGAGCTGTGAAAGAGTTACAACATCTTGTTGATGTAGGATGAGTGCAAAAGAAACTCAATAATGAACCAAACAGAAACAACCCCAGAACCTGCGGGTCTTACTGCAGGGGATTGCACTACTGAGGTTATTATTTCAGCATTACTGGTGGAAGGGTTCATCACTAAAATAGAGACAAGGGGTGGATCCTTGCCTGAAATTGAGATATACGAGGCCACAGAATTCCAATATCTTGATAGCAGATAGCTTCAATAATTGGGTTAAATTTCCAGAAGTTTCTTGCCCGTTAGATCCAGTTAACTATGGTAAGAGTGATTTTAATAATCAGAACTGGTAAATCCCATCTGGTATAGGGGCCAACGGGCCACCAAGTTAGTGCCATCAGGACTTTTGAAAAAATAATTGAAGTAAAATAATAAAATTGGAAAGTAGCAGGAATTTTATTGTAAAGGAAAATAAAGAGAATTGACCAACAATTTCCTCAGGGTGATGCAACTGATTAAATAGTGTTAGACTAGGTGTAATGTTCAAGCAGGGATTAGGGCCCTCAAATTTGACCTAAATTGGCGAATTTTTGGGGGAGGGGGGAAAATATTCCAATTGGAACTGACATTGAAGGGTTTGGTAGCTAGATGAACTAATATCAGTTTGTCCACAAACACCTGAGCTGAGGCTTGACTGCATTTCCATCAGTTAATACAACGGTGTCTGGCCTGACGTGCAACAGGAATTCGCCAGGGCCCCCACATAGGGGCAGCCCCAATTGGTCAAAACAGGTTTGGGATATTCCAACCAGCCCATGTCTAGTCGCTGGGGCGTTTGTCTGCCAAAATATATTTGTCTCAGGTGCAACTCCTTATTCTTTATATAAGGGTTTTGAATTATCTGCGATAGTCCCCAAAAGTACCATCTGCTCATCAGGGATAATCCCTGTCAATTTTGAGGGGTGTTTGGCATTGGAATCGTACTGCTAGCTGACTTGATACCGTCAGCAATTCTGGCCAAGAATTCAATACTTTTCCCTTCATGACTATTAGTTTTCCAATCGTTGAGCTTTATTCCCATTGGTTTTAGACCTTTTGTTTTTGATTATGTAATCTCAGCGCAGATTTCCTTAATTTGGCAGACAAGTCTGGCAGAGGTGAGCACAGTTACAGGGAAATCTTCATAGGGAGCGTTGTTACTCAGCGCTTGTCTACCAAATGGGAAAGGTTGCCCTGGGCGACGAGGGGTCAACAACCCTCACTGGACTTATCTTATTTGGAAATGGGAAAACTACCAAATCCATGCAAAGGGGACGTTCTTAAGGACTTACAGGGACCCTGTGAGGAGCAAACACATGAGTGACAAAGAGCCTAGCCATCTCAGCTGCGGTGACTGTGGTTCTTCAGAGAATAAAGTGGGTGAACTTTGTAAAATGGTCCACCACCACCATGATGGCATTGTAGACATCAGATGCAGGCAATTCCACAATAAAATCAACTGATAGAGAAGTACAAGGCCCTTCAGTCTTTTGAACTGTTACCAACAGCCCTGCTAGTGGCTGGCGATTTGGTTTCATTTTGGTTGCAAACCAGGCACTCCTTACAATATCTACCAACCTGGGCGGCTACCCTTCCAATTATAAGTGCAGCAGAACAACTCCAGAGTCTTTGCCTTCCCAGGATGTCCAACGGTGATACCATCATGATGGTCCCTGATGATTTACAGGTGAAGAGGACTTGCAGGAACCCATAGGCGTCCCTGAAACCACACCATCTCATCCTTTACATGGTAATTTCTGGTAATATCCTCCTATTCAACGCGCTCTTAGCAAGGACATTGTATATTAGCTGACAAAGGTTGAAAGAACTACTTTCTGAACATACCATATTCCTCTGCATTCTCCATAAGAGCAAGCGTTGGCTCTTTGTATGAGGGAGAGGAAAGTTGATACACAATCTTACCCAGCGGAATCATTAGGTGGGTATTATGCACCACACCTCCTTAGGATCTGGAGCTAGTGCATAGTTGCAGCTCAAAGCATCCGCCAAACCATATCCTTGCCCTTAGTAAACTCATAAAAAACACAAATTGGGCTAGGGTCTTATGCCATAAGGTTTGCCTTGGGGTCAAGACATGAGATGTGCGGTAGTACAGCAAGGCACGGTGGTCCATACATATGCGGAAGGGTTGGAATAAGTCATGAAAATGATTACACCAATAAGTCAGCGCCTCAACTACTGCTAGCAACTCTTTATCATATACGGCGTAATTTAACTCTGGTAAGGACATCTTCCTGGAAAAATATTTCACCAGATGCTCTATTCCATCTTCACCTACTTGTAATAGGGCCGCTGCTATGGCAAAGTTGGGGGCATCAAAAGCAACAATGAACTCTTTATTAGGGTCAAAATGGCGAAGAATGGATGTGGACATCAAAGTACGCTTTACCGCTTGGAAGGCATCCTGCAAAGTTGGGGACCACTGGAGCACTTTTGCCCCACTCGCCTTATACAAGGGCGCTGCCACTTCAGTAAGATTCATTGTGAATTTCTTAAGGAACGTACACGTCCCCAAAAAACTTCTCAATTCCTTAACTGAAGTCGGAGTGGCCACTCAAGATTAGCCTTCTCCTTGCCTAGAGTTATCACGTGCCCTTGATTAAACATGACGTTGCCCAGGAAGGTATCCTGGGACTTGAAAAATTCACATTTTCTTATCTTTAACGTAAGGTAGGCTGCCCTCAAATGCTCCACCACCTGCCAAAGGTATACTGCATGAGACTCAAATTCAGGGTAAAAACCAGAATATCATTCATGTATGCAACCGCGCATACCACCAGAAGGTCCCCTAAATCTGCATCAAGACAGAGTTAAAGATAGCAGGGGCATTTTAGTGCCAAAAGGGCATAACCTGAAATTGGAAAATCCCTTTTCTGGTACGGAATGTGGTCAGCCACTACTGGCCCTTCTTGATTCATATTTGATTAAATGCATTTAAACAATCCAGCTTGGAGAAGACTCTCACCTTCTCCACATAGCGTTCAATCTGTGAGTCCAGTGGGATGGGATGCAGGTCAGGTACTGTGACGTTGTTGAGATTCCCATAATCTACACATGGGTTTAAGGTACCATTGGCTTTCTCTAAAAAAGAAGTTGGGAACATACAGGGGAGGTCTGCTGAAAATTGCGCCTTTGGCTAACTGCTCCTTAACCTACAAATTCAAGGGTGCTTCCTTCAATACAGTCAAAGCGTAAATGGGAGAAGATATATGCACAAGATCAACAGTTAGTTTGAACTTGAAATTAAACTATGGATGAGCTGGTAGTATATTGGCTGAAGCCACATCAAACGTAGATTCCAACCCCTCCAAACATAAAGGTAAAGGAACCCCCAAAGAGGGCTCCAGCAACTGAGCAAGACTGAGTGTGTGGATATTGGGCCAGTGGGGAAAATTGCCCTGGAAGCATGATTCAGCCAAAGGAACAACTAACTTGTAACCATTCTTCAAAGTTAAGGGCAATGCATTATCTTTCAAGTTTTTTCTGACGTCAAACTTTCGCCACCACTCTACTCCCAAAATGATGGGGTACAAGAGGTTTTTAGTATCTTGGAAGTGATTAGCCAAATTATACTTGCCAACTTGATAATTCACTAACCCTAGAACCTTCAGCGTGGGTTTACCTTGGGAAGCCCCTCCTCTAACCATACCACCTGGCAAGTAATTCAGCTCAAGGTAGTCGTCTAGGTTTTTATCAATAAAATTTTCAGAGGCTCCTGTATCCACCAAAATAGTCGTTCTGATTTTCCCTAAATGAGATGAAAGGGTAACAGTCAAAAAAATATCTTTAATGATCTTTATTTATAACAGACAACGCCAACATTTCACCACAAAAATCTTCTTAAAGCATTAGCATACCTCCAGGGTACGTTTCTGCGTCATAAAATGGGGAGGGATAGTTGGCCACTCTTACTACTGAGGTCACATATCCCACCATAACTTCAACAACTGCATAAAAATTCTTGTATTTAAAAAAAACCCTTTTTTCACCTTCTATGTTGTGCAGATCATGGTTGTGGTCAAGCGTGAGTTATCTGGAGTGATTTGGTACTAAAAAATGGGTTCCATATCTGAGCCATAAGAGAAGATATATGGCTCAGTTGTATATAAGGAAATTTCATTATAAAACACATTTTGGGTCAAAAATGAAACCATACCCATTTTGGCGGCGGGTTGTGCACCGTTATCCAGGTCCATTACCACCAAGACCTTCATCAATGATCCCAACTGCACCATATGAACGCAATGCTGAGAAAAACAATTTTATTGTATCAATTTTGTGAATTTTGGTGTAAAGTCAGGGAATCATGACTCTCAGATTGCAAAGTGACCATATCCACGGGTACATGCAAGAAGGGTGGGTACTTTCCATTCAGAGGTAGCAATAATAAAGCCAAGATGCTCCAACCATCGGCTAAATGGAAAAACAGTGGTGAGCCCCACCGCAGCTGTGGCCAACAGCTGGCACACCCTGTTTGAACTTTGTAAAAGTCCCACACAGAAAAAGTTCATGCACATAAAATATAGAGATTGTTCGTTTAATGTCAGGAGTATCTAGCACTCTCCACTTCCCTATGTAGTGGTGCATGGTGCACAGGCACAATGCAAGGGAACTAGTCATCAGTATTACAAGAAGGATAGCCTCGCAGAGGGTGCTTGTGCTAAAGTGACATAGGGTAAGGGTGGTTAGCATGGTAAACATTAATATAAATCAACCTTCCAACAAGACTTGGATGTGTCCCAAAGGGGGGTTATTACCAAGCTTTGAACAGGGCTAGAGTGCACGAGTGCCTCAGTCTGGAGGGAATCTGGGCATCCCAGTGGTGTACCAGATGCTTGTTGTAATTTTAAAGTAAATAAATTGGCTAACGTTTCCTAAGAACTTCTTGAAGAGGTCTGAGCACAGGTTCCACAAGTCAACATAAATTAAAAATGTAAATAAACTGGGTTTTCTTATAGGGAAGATGAACAATATGAAAGGCTGGTCTTGAACAAACATTCTAAGCCAACTTGGGGAAATCATCAATTGGAGAAAGTGGTACTAAGTCCTGGTGCACAAATAAGTGCACGCTTTCATCTGACTGGGTAAAGTACTTTGAAATCAACATTACACAAGTGATCAATTTAAGTTGAGCCTGACCTGAGTTAGAAATATCATAAATTGATTGGATTTCAAACCCCTTTTCACCAATTAACCAGATTGAGCCATCATGATTTAAAAGGTAGCACATCCATTTTAATGCTATGGTTATTATACATGGCTGGGCAGGTTGCACTTACTCTGAACCAATCTGGGCATACCTGGCCTGTACACAGCGTTACTACAATGTATGCCTCAATTCAGGAAGGTCCTGAAGCTTAACCTCCTTGGCCTCTTGGCGCCCAGCCTTATCCTGTCCATTGCCACCTTCAATCAAGTCATGTGAACATGAAAGTCAGATACTGGACCAATTTTTACAAAAGTAAAATGGGACCTAAGTTGGAGAATCCTCTTTCTTGAAAAAGATTATCCAATTGGTCCAGTAGTTTCAGTGTTATGCATGAACAAACATAGAATATAAATCAAGCTTTACCTTATGGTAAAAAGCTTAAGTGATTTTATATCTTATGGCTAGATGTTGTTTGAAACTGTCTTAAGCATCTCATTTATCATCATGCTGTGAAATTGTCACTGAATTTTGTCATTTGACTTATAAAAGAAAGATAACTGTGATAGTTATAGTAATTAAGAGGTTGTTTAGATTGCCCCAATTAAAACTGAGTGACAACAGGAAGGATAACTGATAATAGTGATGGATTCAAAATCATTTGAATTGATTATAATTTGGGCAGCATTTAATTGTGATGGTTTAAGCAGCCATCTTATAAGTAAAATCATTGTATATGCATATAAGTATGTTTGTTCAACCACTCCTCCAAAAATACTAATCAGTTTCAAACAGATTTGGTACAAATATTCTATGTAGAAGGAGAAACAATTTAAATAGGTTTAGTTCAAAAGCATAATATAAATAAAGTTTTATATAAGAGATGAAATTTTTTATACAATTTTAATGAGAATTGGTTATCATTCCAGATGAGTGGTTTGTCATATTTTAGTTGATTTGATTTGACCAATGGTTTTGGCTAGGCGTTTTGTAAATAAACTATTTTATTTGCTTGGTACAAAGGTTTCATTTTAAATTTGGTTTATGCCAATGAGTTCTGATTTTTGTTTTGTAATTTTCTAAAATTGGCATTAAGGTTTCTAGTAGGGTCACACACATCCTGTTGGTCCACAGCTTTTTGATTAGCTGGTTGTATTATGTATTAATTTCTTATTGATGTCATATTTTCAGAAGCCAAGTTTTGCCACAATTCTGCGCTATGATTGGCCAAGGTCTCTGAATTAGCAGAATAAATTTTATTTCAAAATAAACGTGGGGTCCTAAGGTCCATTTAAAATGTGGTGGTAGGACTAAATCATCTATATTATCTAATCCAATCCAAATTAGAGTACCTAATTTGCCCATACCCTGAACAATCGGTGGAAAAGTCAAGCAAATTACTATATTAGATATTTTACTTTCAGATTTGCGCTGTTTGATAACTCATGACTCACTTTTATATCATAGAAGATATAATGTCAATTTTCCATTTATAATAATTCATCTTTAGATTAAGTAAATTTTATTGGTCAATCTATACAAAAATTATAGCCATATATATTGATTTAAAAGGGTGGTTAGCCGAGTAGGTAAAATTGCTTCCACCCTAGTGCAGGTTTTGAGTTCGAAACCTGTACTGGCTAGTAAAATTCTCGGTGTGGTATATTTGTTCCAAGGTCAACCCACCTCGAATATTTTTTTGTATTGATTTAAGCTTATCATGCTATGATCTCGTAACTCTGGATCTTGAACATATCACCCAACCATAGGACATACTCATGCCTAAACATACCCCTCAGCCATAGGACTTACACATGTCGATATGTATAATATCATTTGGTTGATTTTATTGGACAATTTATTCTAAATTTACTGATCACTATCTACAATAATTGATTGTAAATTTATTTGATTTTATTGGTTAATCTATACTAAAATTTACTGATCACCATCTATTTTAATTAATTTTTAGTTTTAGTTGCTATTATTGGTCAATCTATGCTAAATTTATTGATTGCCATCTACGATAATTCATTTAAACTTGGTTGATTTTATTAACCAATCTATGCTATATTTATTGATCTCCATCTACAATAAATAATTTTTAAATTTAGTTGATTTTATTGATCAATGCATGCTAAATTAACTGATTGCCATCTAAAAATAACTTGTTTTAAACTTTGTTGATTTTATTGGTCAAATTATGCATTAAACTAGCCACTTCTAATTATTTTCATCATACTATGATCTCATACTTGCCTACTTTTTGACCACACCCCCAGCCATAAAGAAATATTCTTGCCAATATGTATTAATCATTTATTTATTTTATTGGACAATTTATGCTATATTTACTGATTGTCATTTACAATAATTGTGTTAGGAATACAGCATGCATATAAAAGACTTGACATTCGGCATGGGTACACCCACACCCACAAGGCCAGCCAAGGTTCACAGGGCACCTGTGGTTTCAATGAGCTCTTGGTGGGAGCATTGGATGAGGAGTTGGACAGGCTCCAACTTTGTGAATTATTGACCATAGGTTATCAAATATATAAAATTGACAAATTTAGACAGTTTCCAAATAAAAAAATAAACTAAAGAGGGAAATAAGAACATAATAACCCAACACCCTACCCTTAGCAGGGTGCTGGATTATATGGTGGAAGGGCAAATTAGCTACTAAGCCCAATCAAAATAGGGGAACAGTTCCATTTTTATATTTATTTATGTATTAAATCCTCAATTTCGCCTCAATAGTAACAACTGAGTTTTTCTAGCTATTCTTGGGATAATTTCTTGACTTCCAAATATCTAAATTTGCAGTTATGATTTCATATTGGGGTGTAGGTTTACCTCCAATTTCCACCTTTTTTTAACTTTTTCTTGAATTCTGTTTCTAGGTAAGTTTTCCCCTTTTAGTTCAACTTCAAGGAACTATCAGTTGGGGCAGGGAAAGGGGACTGTGGTGGGGGGCTTCTGAATCCTCCTAAAGTCTTCAAAAGCTTCTTAATTTTTTCAAGTAAAAACTTGCAAATTTTAATACTAGTATGGTTTGGGTTGGGGGGAGTGTGATAGCAGCATGTGGCAAAAAGGTGGAGCAGCAGCCACTCATCTCTCATCTAGGGTATGATTTAGGTCAGAGATCTGGGTGAAGGGAGGGCCTTAGGATTTAAGCCCTTTTGGCTCTAAAGGGGTGAACACACCTGTCCAGATTGATGGCTGGCCCCTGAGGCCTTAAAAATTGATTTTTAGATTTACTTGATTTTTTAAGTAATGCATGCTAAATTTACTGATTGCCATCTACAATAATTAATTTCTGGTTTTAGTTGATTTATTGGTCAATCTATACTGAAATTTTCCTGATTGCCATCTACAATAATTGATTTTAAATTTAGACGATTTTATTTGGTCTATGTATGCTAAAATAACTGATTGTAGGAATCCAGCTTTGTAGTGCTTGTTGGTGCTTACGCCACTGGACTCCCACAAAAACTTTAATAAAATTTAAAAAAATAAACACTAATAAAACTTGGGTTTTTATGGGTTTTTTAGCAGCGTGGGGTCAGAAAGGGAAACAATCCCCCTTGATATCTGACCAAACTGTATTTAACTGTATCAAAGGTCAGAGAGAATTCAATAGTAAGATTGGTTTAACTTATTACCATCTGAATTTGAAAATATGAAAAATCAGCCTATTGAAGCTCAGAATACTCACTTCACCTTGGCTGTACAATGGATGGGGAATTAACAGCTGGCATTGCATAACCATGTGGTAATGCTTTAATGAGCTTCAGCCAATATCCATCAAATAATTATTTTTCCTTGGGGGACCCCTGCCATGCCTACAAAAGAGGGGGTCCCCACGTAGGTGCATGAAGGGACCTGGTGGTGGCTGGGGAGTACCATTTGATGGATGCCCCAGGGTCTACGGCATGGTTGAGTAATCTGACAGCTCAATTTTATGGTTACTGCCCAAGTATTATTCAAAATTGTGTTACCCCAATTGGAAGGGATACTGAGAATTGACCATGGTCTTTTGGTCAATTATTTCGTTATTACTATTGAATTGCTTTTAGGTTCATCACAAACTTGTAAATGTCCAAGATTTCCCCGTTTTCAGCTGATTTAGACGCAGGACATTCTTCTTTTGCAGCTGAGAGGGCAAATATTGACACTGATTGCCATATACAATATATCTTATCTTAAATTTAGCTGGATTTGTTGGTCAAATCATGAAAAAATAATAGCCATTTCTAATGGTTTAAGCTCATTATGCTTTTTTATACTTGCACAGATTTTGAACATACCCTCCAGACATTTGGCAAATTCATGTCAATATGTATAATATTATTCAGTTGATTTTATTGGTTAGTTTATGCTAAATTTACTGATCACCATATACAATAAGTGATTTTCCATTTATTTGATTTTAATTGTCAATGCATGCTAAACTTACTAATCACCATCTATAATAATTCATTTTTAAATTTTGTTGATTTTATTTGGTTAAATTATGCAAAAAAGATAGCCATCTCTAAAGATTTAAGCTGATAATGCTATGATCTCATACTAGCCTGGATACAGAACCTACACCTCAGCCATAGGACATACATTAAGTCAAAGGCTAATTCAAAGCTATCACTTTGCCAATGCCATAGTTGTGTTTATCTGTCAATGTAAAAGAATGACAATTGAAATACATTGGTTCCAGTTAAATTTAATATAGATGCTAAACTATTAATCAGATACTGGACCATTACTTACATCAGTAAAATGGGACCTAAGTTTGAGCATCTTCTTTTTTTAAAAGATTATCCAAATTGGTCCAGTAGTTTTAGAATTATGCGCAAAAGAACATAGAAAAATGAGTTCAAGTTTTATCTTATGTTAAAAAGCTTAAGTGCATGATATATGCCTTATAACTGAAGGTTTAAGAACTTTATTGATATTGTATCTTTTACTGTTATGGTACAATCATTGTGTTTTGTCATTTAACTTTTATAAAAATACTACTTGAGATGGTTAGCTTGCTTAAGTAATGGTTGGTCAGCCTACTAAAACTGTGTATGCCAGCAGGCAAATAGCTACTAGATAGAATTAAATTTATTTGATTTATATAAATTAGGTAGCATTTAGTTGTGTTCATTTAGAAATTAACTAATAATTAAAAGCATTATAAATACATGTTTACATCAACCTCTTTTCCCAAACTACTTACAAATCTCAAATAAACTACAAAAATATTCTAGGATATATATACTTAATCATCTGATTTTAATGGTCCAATGTTTCATGTATAAGATTGGTAGGTTTTAATTTAGTTAGTTTCATAATATCTAGTTGATTTTATTGTCCAACCATATGGCAAACTTTCTAAAATCTATCTATATTACACGATTTTATTTAATTCTCTGATTTTTAGTAAATCTATGCAAAAATTACTGATGCCACTTACAATAATTCATTTTATTAAATCTGGTCGGTTTGTCATGGTTACATGACATAATTGAGGTCACTGAATGTAGGAACAAGGCTGGTCATGAGGAGGCCAAAAAGGTTAAGTTGGCAGGCCTCTCTGACCTCAATCATAATCTGGACCAACGCTGGGTATATGCATGATATGCTTAAGTTGGTTCTGGAAATGTGCGTGATGCTTGGCCCTGCGATACATCAAGGCATTAAAATGAACCAGCTATGTTACAAATGAAGATATATTGTTTAGTTTCTTAAATAATGGAGTTTCAAAAAAATCTGTTCAATATAAAATATTCTTTAAATCAGAAGAATAAAGCTACAGTTGACAACCTGAGCCAGGACTATCTTGAGCTACAGTACATGGAAGATGGTAGTGTGCACTTATTGGTACATTTGGACTTAGTACCACTCCCACAGATCAATGACTTCCCCGTTGTTTATTAATAACCTTTCAAGACTAACCTTCCTTGTCAATTGACTTCTTTAAATAAATTATTGCTAGGTTTACATTTTTTGCATAGTCCTTTGGGCAAACATTTGCGCAGACCTCCTTGAGGAGGTCTCCAACAACCTTGGGCACTTTATTTTATCAAAATTAATGACAGTATTTGGTGACTTCTAGGCCACCCTGGTCCCTTTAGATTGAGGCGCCCAAGCACCCCAACACCAAACTTGACTTGGTTATGGCTTTCCCTTTGGAGTCCATCCAAGTTTTATTATTTATTTTTTATCTCCTATTATACTCTGTTTTGTATACCCTTGCCCAGTCCCTTTTTCTCCAGAATCATCTGCGGTGCCTTGTTTCCAATTTTGCTAATGACCATTCACTGGCAATGTGGCTTTGCATCTTACACCACTTTGCTTGGAACAAGAGAGTTACAGACACTCTCTTGACATTATCTGACTAACTCTTTTATTTTATGTGCATTAGAATTATCTGTGTGGGGCTTTCTTTATTGTGAATTGGGTGCACTGACCATTTGTCAAGGCCTCTATAGTGCTCATCACAGTTCTTCATTTGGTTTTGTATTGGTGTGTCTCAGTGTTATTCTTGCTACTACCAACTGGGAAGTGCCCACCCTTCCTGCTTATTATGATTCCTGCCCAAATCATATATTTGCATGATTCAGATAACAGGAATCAAACCCAATCTGTCAATATAGCTGAAACCAGTATCAGGGATAATTATCAACTAATTTTGAGTCCTCTTGATATTGGGAAATTATCCTGACTAATGTGGCAATTGTTATTCGGCTAAACCCCCTAATATTGGGGTTCAAACCCTATCTAGCAGCGAATAAATCCCATTTTATATAGATGAATAACTTGATGCAGAATCCCTGATTGGTAATGATAATAGATCTTAACTTAGTATGCATGAAGATTGGCTGAAAAAAACTCCCTGCTCTCCCATAAACGATGTTTCTAAGCAATAAACTAGACTCTCTTTTCGCTATTCTAGTTAAATTGGCCTACCACTAATTATTTAGGGATGAAATAATAGTTATGACTTACCACTCAAGGAACTTATCCTGAGTGAAGAATTTCCAGACAAGGAAAGTAGGTATTTATAATTCACCACCCAGCAACTTCAGGTTTCCAGGCCTCAAAAATAAAGAAACAAGTGGTCTAAACCCCTTAGTCCCAACAATGCTCATACTTGATGGACTCAGACCCTTTGTGATCATGTTGTCAAGGTTTCACGACTTTCCCTCAAAATTTATCACAAAATGCAACAGGCACTTGCTTCCCTTTTTGCCAGAAGCTTCTTTTGATAATAATAAATTGTCTTGTTCTATTCCACCCTTTTGTGGGGTGTATTTGCTGTATTGGCTGTCTCCTGAGGCTGGTAACTGGGTTTTGCGGTGTTATGCGCACAGAAAATTCTTGAAGATAAGCAGAGGGTTTGGAGCATGTCCTGGAGCAGCGACGCCTAGATGTGACATTCATCTAAGCTTTCTACGAGTTCTTTTCTCTGCGCCAAGCTGGTCACCCAGCATTTTTATATTTAAATGAAATTTTTATGAGAAAGCACAGACCCTACCCCTGCTAGACGTTGTTGAAAAGATGTTTTTACATTCCACCTTGGACCTCCCTGTGAGAAATACATCAGTATGGAAATTTCCCTCTCCCCACTTTGACTTGCTGATTGAAGCTCTTTGGGTTGATTTCCCCACCCCAACCTGGAAAGGGCTAGGTAATTTGGCTGTCATGGTTTCACTCTGGGTGCCCCCTATAAATACCGGCCCCAAAAACTTTCATGTGCCTCTCAAAAGGAGGAATCTTAGCCTTCCATTCAAGTTCAACAGAACTTGGAGGCAAGCAGGGGTCTAGCCCTGAGTATTTATTAAAAATCTCAGCTGATTCTGACACGATGATGTCATCTGAAGAGGCCCCTATAAATATGGCACCCACTACTATTGATCTTTCCCTGAAAGTGTTAAGTTCCCCAAAGATACATCCCCTGTTTCTGTAGAATTCAAGATTCAGATGAGTCTAGCCCCAATTTTACCAGTAAACAATTAAACTAAATTATTTTTTCTTTTTACCGCGTTCCCACAGTGTAGAATGGATCATTGATGAAGGGCCTGGAGTGTTGGCCTTGGATAACGATGTACAACTGATCTTCAGATCAAGTATGGGATCATTGACTCCCAAAGGCACGTTTTTTAGTACAAATTAGAAAACTAAATGAGCTGAGTTCAGCTCCTGTAAATTTGATGCAGACCCCAATAATGTGTATCAAATTACACCCAAGAACCCACGCTTGACCTCAACCATGATCCACAGAACACAGGAAGCAGAGAAAAATTTACATTTGAGATATGAAATTGTTTTTGCAACTGCTGAAGCTATGGTGGGATATGTGACCTCAGTAGTAAGAGTGACAATTATCCCTCTCCATTTTATGATGCAAAAACTTATCTGGAGGCATGCTTATGCCTAATGAAGATTTTCTGGTGAGATGTTTGCGTTATCTGATTTATAATGACCATTCTGGAATACTTTTGTAAGTTGTTCCCCTTTTATCCCCTTTATGGAAAATCAGCACAACTATTTTGGTGGATACATGAGCCTCTGAGAATTTTATTGACCAAAACCTAGCCAACTAAATTGATTTGAATTACTTGCCAGGTGGTATGGTTAGGGGAGGGGCTTCCCAAGTTAAACCCACGAGGAAGGTTATTGTGTTAGTGTGATATCAAGTTGGCAAATAGCATTTGGCTGGCCGCTTCCAAGCAATCAAAAACCTCTTGTACCCCATTATTTTGGGAGTAGGATGGTGGCGAAAGTTTGACGCCAGAACCAACTTAAATGACAATACCTTATCCTTAGCTTTATAGAATGGTCAAACATTAGTTGTCCCCTTGTTTGAAGCTAACTTTCAGAGAGATTTGTCTCAATGGCCTAAGGTCCACACACTCAGGCTTGCCCCTGTTGCTGAAGACCTCTTTAGAGGTACCCTTACTTTCCTGTTTGGAGAGTCTGGAATCTTCGTTTGATGTGGCTTCAGCCATTGTACTACCTGCTCATCCAGAATTTGATTTCAATCTCAAACTAACTGTTTATCTTGTGCGTATATTCTCTCCCATTTACACTATGAGTGTTTTTGAGAAAGCACCCTTGAATTTGTGGGTTAAAGGACAGTTAGCTAAAAGTGCTTTATTTTAGCGTACTTCTCCCAGTATGCTCCAGACCTTTTTGTCTGGAGAAAGCCAATGGTACCATACGCTCATGCGTAGATTATGGGAACCTAAACAACGTCACCGTACCAAACTTGCATCCCATTCTGGTAAACTCACATATTGCTCTCTATATGGAGAAGGCTAGAGTCTTCTCCAAACTGGACTGTTTAAATGCGTTCAATCAGATATGGATCAAGAAGGGCCAGGAGTGGCTCACTGCGTTCCAAACTAGAAAAGTGATTTTCTAGTCTTGAGTTATGCCTTTGGGGCTTAAAAATGCACTTGCTATTTTTCTAACGTCATATAGATATGGCTTTGGTGGAACTGCTGAGTGTATGCGCGGTGGCCTACATGGATGATATTCTGGTGTTTTACCGCTGATCAGGAGTCTCATGCAGTACACCTTTGGCAAGTGGTCGAGCTGTTAAAGGCAGCCAGCCTTACGCTGAAGATAAGCAAGTGTGAATTCTTCAAGTCCCAGTCACTTTCTGGGCAACGTTGTGTTTTACCAAGGCCACATGATAACTCCAGACAAGGAGAAGGCGATTTGTGAGTAGCCCAACCCCAACTTTTGTCAAGTAATTGAGAATTTTTGGGGATGTGTACGTTCCTTAAGAAATCACACCAAATCTTTCTGAGGCAGAAGCCATTGTATAAGGCAGGTGGATCATAAGTGCTCCAGTGGTCCCACGTTTTGTAAGATGCCTTCCAAGCGGTAAAGTGCACCCTGTTGTCCACATCCATCCTTTGTCATGTAGATCCCAAAAAGTTTATTACTGGCTACTGATGCCTCCAACTTTGCCATAGAGGCGGCCTTATTACAAGTGGGCGAAGATGGAATAGAGCATCTGTGAGTTAATTTTCTTGAAAGATGTCCCTGCCTGGGTTAAACTACGCTGTTTATGACAAAGAGTTATTGGCAGTGGTTGAGGAGCTTACCTATTGGCGTCATTATTTTCATGGCACATCCCAACCATTCCACATTCATACCACTCACTGTGCCTTGTTGTACTACCGCACACCTCATGTTCTGACCCCATGGCAGACCCGCTAACATGTGAACATGGCCCAATTTGTGTTCTTCTATGAGCTTACAAAGAGCAAGTAGAATTGGTTGGAATATGCTTTGAGTCAAAACTCTGCGTTAGCTTCAGACTCTAAGGAGTTAGAGATACACATTAGCCGCTTGACGATACACCAGGTAAGATTGTTTCCCAACATCCCTCTCCCATGGCACACGTGCCAGCGCTTGCTCCTATGGAAACAGTGGAGAAATATGGTACGTTCAGAAAGGTAGTACTTTCACAGCCCTTGTTGGCAGAGTATACTTTGGCCTCACCAAGAGAGAATTGAATCAGGAGGACAAAAACAGGGGTTATCAAATTAAGGACGAGATGGTGTGATTTCAGGGACGCCTATGGGTTCCTGCAAGTCCACTTCACCTGGAAATTCCCTGGGACAATCATGATGGGATCACCGTTGGGCATCCTGGGAAGGCAAAGACTATGGAGTTGATCTGCTGCACTTATATTTAAAAGGGTAGCCGCCCAGGTTGCTAGATATTGTAAGGAGTGCCTGATCTGCAACCAAATGAAGTCAAATCGCCAGCCCCTGTGGGGATATTAATACCAGTTCAAAAATATGAAGGGCATTAGACTTCCTTATTGGTGGATTTTAATATGAAGTTACCTGCTTCTGAATGCTATATTGCCATCATGGTAGTGGTGGATCATTTTACAAAATCTGATCACTTTATACCTTTTAGAACCTCAGTAACCATGGCGGGGATGGCTAGGCTCTTCATGTCTCATGTGTTTATATTTTCTCATGGGGTGCCCCGGAGATAGCAGTGATCAGGGCCCCAGTTTACCCCTATATTTTGAGAAAAGTTGTGTAAAAACTTTTGGATTCGCCCCTGCCGTTCTACTGACTATCACCCCAATCAGATTTGCAGACTAAATGATGAACAATTGCGTGGAAAAGTTCCTGTGGTGTTACACTGCCGCGGACCATTTAGATTGGGTTTTCCACCTTGCCATGGCACAATTTAGCTATAGCAATTGTACTAACATGCATCTATTGGGTGTTCCCCATTTTTTTGCCAACTATGGATTAAAAACCAACTTCAACATAAGCCCAGCTAGATCCAAAGTGTAAATGGTTGGGTTTTGGGAAAACTTAAAAAAATACCACAGGGGTTAACACGAATTTGGGCACAGATATGCAGGCTTACAAGGGGAACGCCAATGGTAAGAGATGGGTGGTCCTGCATGAAGGAAAAGGGGCCTCGTGATGCTTGATGCTAGAACCATTCCCAAACAAGCAGCCATTGAAAATGGGGAAAAAAGATGAAGGGCCTTTCCACATTGTTAGAAAAGGGGGGCCGCCTTGTACCAGCTAGATCTTCCCTGTCATTTCAATTATTTGCCATTTTTCATGAAATTAAGATGAAGTTATTTGAGGGCTGTTTAATATTTAGGCTGTGGCAGATGGTGGCCCTTCTTTTTCCAGGGGCAGAGTTTTTGGGGATCGGGATGAGGACAACAGATAGGATGGTGATTTAAATTTAATTTAAAGCTTATTGTTGGCACTTCAATAGTATACGTTATCATTTCACTTGGATGATGGCACGCCGCCCTGATCTTACTGATCCCAAGTGAAAATTGACTAAATAAAAAAAGACCGTACTAAACAAAAAAAGGGTTTTTATATTAAATCATAAACAAATCCAGTAGTGAAAGGATATTTTATTAGTGTAAATCAAAGTTATTTATAGGGTCTGATGTTAACTACATCTTACCTATGACCCACTTTTAAGTGACCCTTGGCCACGTAAAAAATTTGTAATGACATCTAAAAAACTTTTACTCAGGGCATTCTCAGCCTCAGAGTGGTAAAAACCATCATCATCCTTGAAATGGCGTTTCGTCATACCCAAAATAGCTGAACCAATTCACTTTCATGTGCAATCAGCAGCACATACCAAGGCGATTTGTATCACTAATTAGTAATTGATTCAATCAGAAACTTTACCAACATTAAGAACTAATTTTGACATAGACCAACAAAACCCCGTGCCTGAGTCATTAAATCAAAGCTTAAATTTAAGGCCAAAAAAAAA
>JAKSZP010017899.1:0-28008 GCA_022478985.1 Massospora cicadina | reverse complement strand
ATTGGTGCAGGCAAGTCGTCAGTTTCTATGTGCTGCGCACAGATGGGTGGATAAACTTCCCTAAGCTTGGGTGGTTGGCCTTTGTTCAAAGCTCTATATAATTGCAGTGCGTTTTGGCAGTTGGTTGCTCTCTCGTTTCTTGTTCAATTCACTTTTTGCTATAAAAAGTGATATTTGTGAGAGAGAAAGATGAGCTGATTATGCTAGAGGAGGTATTTTTAAAATCAATTGGAGCTTAAATCAAAGTCTTGATTTAAATTAACTTACTAATTAGCCAAATGACCACTAACCACTTAACAAAACCATATATAATGTCAAATCAAACATATTAAACTGCTCATCTGTAACAATATAGCAAATACCATCAAAGTGCATATAAAATTTTCACTTGTTACATATAAAACTTTTTATTTTAAGATCAAAATGATATTTTTAAAATTTATAAACCTTCTCAGGCATGCACACAACAACTCACCAAAGTTTCATCACAATTGGATGAATAGTATAGGAATGCATTCAAGACATACATACATACACACAGACATACATTCATTTTCATATATATAGACAAATTATCTCATAAACAGATAAACCAATAATCATCAAACATGGAACAAGTACTTTTTTAAAATTTGGTAATATTAATATGCTATTTTTGATAAAATTTTATATAGATTTTAGTAACAGTTCTATATAAACCTAAAATATATATCTTATTAATGATAATTAAACAGCAATTTGACTGAGCATTTTTTATAAACACATGTATATTTTATTCAAGGTGGGCTGACCTATGGGACAATACTGCACCGATTAAGGGAAATCAAATGAATGGGAAAGGAGGATAAATTCTGGAAAAACCTCTATGCGCGGTGTATGATAGGCCAGGAACTCCATGGACCGCCTTTGCTATTTGCTATCTCAGTTCAGTTTGGCTGAGCATTTTCAAATACTTAATTTTGATAGTATTATATGTTTTAATAAGAGTTTGGTTTTTTTAGCTGTTTTGTAAGTTCAACTATAGGTTTTGCTGAGTGGTGTTAATTTTCTGGTTGATTCATTGAGTTCAATAGTTTCAGGTAAGTGATTAATGGTCTAGTTAATTTGGCATGTGTAATTAATTTTGGCAAAGTGGTTTTGTCAGGATAGGATAGATGAGGGTAGTCATCCCTTCAAATCATACCAAAATGGCTAAAATAAATAGTCCTACAGAGATTCAATAGCGGGGAGAGCTTTGGATCCTAGACATAGAAGCTGGTTACTCTCTGTAAGCTTAGAAATATGTGACAAGGGACCTATTGTAATAACACTGATGATTGTGATGCCAATGGTCGTAGAGGAGCTCACTAAAAAGAGGCTCTAGAAGTAAGTGAAATCAAGATCAAACTGGAGGTAAAAACATATTTACATTCAGTTAAAGGAGCAATATTTATAGGATGTGCCTTCATCCTATTTCTTTCATGGTAATGACATCCTCCACCAGCAAGACCTTCAGCACCCTGACTTTGATCAAGAGGGGAATCATTGGCAGGCTTGCTTTTGAAAAATTTGTTAGATTTGAGACAGTAATGCTCTAATGAGGTTAGGGGAATTTTTGAGGAGGTATTGGAGGTAGGAAAATTCAAATTGGGCTATGTGGGAGCATATTGAATTCCAACAGGTTGGATGCTGAAATATTCGATATTCAATGGTTTGTGAACTTAATGATGGCTATCTAACACTATAAAAACTAAAATAAACTAGAATCATCTGTTAAGCTATAAACACCATAGCAAAGCACAGATATCAGGATGCTAGCAACAAAATTAGAAAGAGAAGATGCTCCCTTCACCGCTGTGAAAGCCCGTGGGGACCTGGAAGAGGCTGGTGGGCCAGGGGGCCCACCCCCTCGCACCTAAGGTGCGATGGGGGAAACCTTCACTCTAGGGACGCTGAATATTGCCGGACTCAAGGCCTCCCCATCCCAGGCTAGGAAACTGAGTTTTTTACAAAATAATTTACCCGTGGATATCCTGGCTATCCAGGAAACCCACTGTCCATGAGGTTCCGAGGATGCTTGGAAAACAATGCTCCTACCATCCCTATCCTTTTGGTCAAAGCACTGTGGGGTGCTAATTTGGAAAAACAATTTTTTCAAATTTACATCTTCAGAAACATTCCTAAATGACCAAGTGCTCGTTGTCACCTTCTCTTGGGCCAATGTTGCACACACAATTGTCAACATTTACGCCCCAAACGGTGCACAAGAGCATCAGGAATTTTTCTCGTCGGTCAAATCCCTCCTGCTACCCCCCAATTCTTTCCTAATCGGCAACATGAACTATTGGCTAACCTCACCAACGGACTGGTGGCCACCCTCACCCCACGCCCCACAGGGTCACGTAGAACTACGCGTTCTAAAAGCCACCCTTGGGTTAATGGATGCGCTGCTGCAACATGCCCCACTGCTCGAAAACATGACGCATCCCCACATCCACAACGGCCAATTAAGGTCCATGACCCACATTGACCTTATTCTAGCGCCAGCGAAATTCCAACCCCACATCTCCCACTTCAAAACAACGAAAATGGAATTCTCCGACCACCGACTGGTCTCGATAACATACCACTTACCTGTCACAGTTGCAAAGGCCCCACATTGGTGCAAAATCCGCCCCCAGAGCTTGCATCGCCAGGATTTTCCATGTGGGTGGAAGAGGCAACTTTGGCAAAATCATTTGTTGCACCATTTTGCGCGGACCCCATTTCCACATGGGCAACTTTCAAAAAAGACACCATCCGCCACTATCGCCATCTCTCATCCAGACGCTCACGAGCCACATCGGTGGTTATATCGCGCGCACTGGCAGAATTGGCCCACTTGGAGTCCAACATTCCAGCCTCAGGATATAGCCCTGCATGGGGCCAGAAGTGGGTGGAGGCAGCAGCACACCTCAACGCACTTGAAAGGCAACACAAACATTGGGTTTGTGTCCAATACAGGGCCACACGCATCACTAAAGGCGACAAGTGCACCGCATACTTCTTCAAAAATTTTTTGCACCACACCAGAGCGTGGCCTGCACACAGGTGCAAAGATCGGATAATTCTATCGTGGACACACTGGCCAAAGTGGCAATCGAAATGCAAAGATATTACTCTGAGTTATACCGAGCTGAACCAATTCAGCTGGCCAAAATGGCGGAATTTCTCGACAGAGCTCATATCTGCACCATTTTCTGATACCCGGAAATAATGAATTTAATTACTCCGAATAAATTATGGACTACCATTTGTTGTGTGCCAAACCAAAAATGCCCAGGCCCAGATGGCATTCCATATGAGTTCTACAAAAAATATTTTAAATACATATTTCCATTGCTGCTAGCCTCACTCAACCAAAGCCTGTTGGAAACGCGCCTCCTACCAGGAGGACATGAGGCTTTTACAGTCACACTCTTCAAGAAAGGGGATAGGCTAGACTTAGCCAACTGGCGCCCCATTTCTCTAACAAACACAGACACCAAAATTTTAACAAAAATCATGGCTAACCGTTTAGGGACTGTAGCATCTGCCACCATCTCTCCAGAACAATTTGGTTTCATCCCCAGAAGGTCGATTTGGGATAACGTGCACTCTGTGGCTAATGTGTGTCAGTCCACAGCCTCTGGGGCACTTGTATTCTTGGACCAACAAAAGGCCTATGATAGAGTAAACTGGGAATACCTTAGGGCCTGCCTCCAACAATTCCGCCTACCTCCCCGCTTCATTAACTGGGTGATGCTGCTCACGGAATCTACAACAATGGCTGTGCGCAGCCCAGGTTTCCTAACAGATGTAGTCCATCCTCAAAGGGGCCTGCGACAGGGACCCCCTCAGCCCACTCTTATACAACTTCAGCCTTGACCCACTACTGCAAAATGTGAATGCCCAACTCACTGGGGTCCATGTGCCAGGCCAAACCCCAGTCAAGATGATGGCATTTGCAGATGATTGCGTGGTGGGGGTGTCTAATAATAAAGATGCACGCGCGCTTGAAGCCCTCATCCAGGAATATTCCCGGGTAAGCAACGCGGCACTGAACGCCTCCAAAACCAAAATCATCCTCCTTGGTTGGTTTCAGAACTGCTGGGCCCCAGCAAGTAGTTCCCAACCCAGCCCAGCTGCTCGCCCAAGTCCACGCCTTACTAACTCAAAACACACCGCTCCACTGGTGCTCCCCTTGTGCCGCGACCTACCATAGGACTGGTACGCCATCTGGGCGTGTGGTTGGAGGCAGGAGGATACGCGTCAGCAGTAATGGAGGGCCATATACTGGACAACGTGACGAAGCGAATCGCCTCTCTCAGAGCCCACCCTACTACCCTCACTGGCAGGGTTGTTCTTGCCAACTCTATGCTCCTATCCAAAGTCTGGTTTGGAGCCCACGCCATCCCTTTCTCCCCAAGCTTCTTCAAATCCCTGTATGCTTTGCTACAAGGTTGGCTTTGGTCAGGCCGCCCTCCACCAGTACGGCTAGAGGTCATGTTTGGCCCTCATCATCATGGTGGCATGGGCCTACTTGACTTCAAAGCCCATGCCGCCAAGATCCTAGGCACCTGGATTGCGGCCGTCACTGCTCCTACACTCCCATCCCAACACTGGTCCCGCGCAGCCCGCTCCAACTTCTCCCAAGCCTTGGGCCTCAACAACCCATCAAACCCCCACTTCCTGATGAAATACCTTGCATCACACACATCAGCCACAGGTCCTCACGGGACAAAAACCCACTACAAACGAATCCTACTCTCCATGCGAAGTGCAGAGTGGAGAATTCGTATTAGTGGACATACAACCCAAAGAGGCCGCCCCTCTCCTCAGTTACACAAGAGGTACAGGGGCTACCCATCCATGATGGCGTGATCCCCATTTGACCCCAAGTCCTATCCAGGGTGGACTACCTGGACATGATGGACATCCCTTATTCCACTGAGACCCAAAAGACTATCTGGAAATACGCACACCATCCTCTATTGCAGCCTCAAGTCCGTTCCCATGTGTGGCGCTGCCTGAGGCGGGTGTATCGTACAGCTGAGCGCTCTAATGCTTTACACTCATCCTGTGTCGTGTGTGGCCAGTATGGAACGCTGTTTCACCGCCTGGAGAAGTGCCCCACCTCTAAAGTAATATGGCGCGAAGTCCAACGTCTGCTAGGCCAGGATCAAACACATCCCTTCAGTCTGTCAAGAGATATGTTTGCTTCATCAATGGCCTCCCCCTCCCACTCTCCCTTCGTGCTCTGGTGGTTGCAATCGCCATGTGGACTATCCACACGATTGTCTTGGATGCCATCGCCGGATCCATCCCCACCCTCCCTGAAGCTGTCCACAGATTCTGGTCTCATTTGGTGGATCACTTTCAAGTGTGGATGTTTGGATATCTCCCACCACGTCGCCGGCAGCTGGTCTCCTCCTGGTTCCCAGTCTGGTTCATCAAATCAGACCCCTTCCTCCACACGTGCTCAATAGTGGCTACGCCCCCTACACACGTTCCCTCCCCCTTCCCATAAGTGGCGTTCCCGCTGGCAACAAGAGATAGCATCGCTTCTCTGGGGTGCCTCACCTGGTACTGAGTTTTGTCTCGTCTGAGTCATATTCGGAAGTGTCCATCCCATGGTCGGCCTTCCCCGCAATAAACTTAAAATTTAAAGATGCTCCCTTCACCTGGAAACGTAATTCTCTTTGAATGACGTTTTGAATGTGCCACTGAGGGGGTTAAAGGCCAAACAATGTGAATTGAAATCTGGGGGCATTTTCACCTAATGAGACGCTGATATTGCTGGATGTATCATAAGGTTTTGGGCATCTACTTTAGTTTGTAAGGTGTTAGTATCCTCAATTATTGAGTCTACCTAATGATGGGCAGCATGAAGGGCTGATTGGGTGGTAACAAGAGGGGATAACTGCCAAAATTTACTTTTGAGCTCAATATTTACATCTTGAAGTTCATGTTAGTGTTGCTCAAGGGCAAGAATTCATTGCTCCATCATGTGCATCATAGTGGGTAAATTAGCCAAGAGTTTAAGGCATTCCTGATCTAAAAAGAGATTGGACATGAAATTGTTATTGTTACTCATTGATTTTTATTTCTATTTTTATATTTTTCACCATGAACTTGGGGTGCACCTGTCAGGGAGCACCATTTTTGTCAGGATCACAGGTGTGTTACCACGTATCCCTTATTAATTGTACCCAGGGGACTCAAAGCATGAGGGTGTTGGATAATACCTTTGCGCTTCACTTGGTCAAAAAATCTTTTTACAGGTGCTCAATCTGATGAAGAAATTTAAAATAGAATATTCCAATTTTAACTTAAAATTGAGAAAAGAACAAAGTAATAATAATTTGCTTAGAAATGAAATTATAAGGGAGATCAGGGAGGTTACACAGTCCATCTTGATTCATACTAAGCTAAGATCTATTTCACATTTCTCAATTGTATTAATTGCCGCATAGATCAGGTTTACCAAATTTTATAAAATAAAGAATAGTTGGGGATTATCCCCAATGTAGCAAGGCTATGATGTTCATCAGGGGATATCCCAAATAGTTTTGCTGGCTCAGGTTCAATTCATGTCATCTGCCTTGCCCAAAATCTCTTTTTTGTGCAGGAATACCAACAGATGGTGCAGCCATTCTCAACATGTGCTCAGAGAGGATGATCAGGGTCAGAACGATCACTGCGTGAGTTTATCACGGTGTGGTTTTCTCTATGGTAGGGTGGATCATTTCAAATTTGTGAGGCCCTGTGAGATGATCAGCTCTATTGGGCACCACAAACTGCAACACGGTGTAAGTGATATAGGCTTCTAAGCCTTCCATGATTCATAGTGGAGGCATATGAGGGAGAGGTGGGAGGGCAAGCTGGGAAGCTGGACCACCAACATGGCCTCATGTGACAAGCAAGTTCAAATGGTCAGGATAGTTGTGTTTTGGCATACTAAAGGCGATTGTACTGCTGCTTGTTGTATTTTTAGGTGGGGAAGATGCTCGCAGGTGGTTTTTACCTTAAATCCAACAAATGGTGGATTGTAACCACTTTAGATAATAAAAATAGTTAAATGGTAAAAACTAGAAAGTTGGGTTTTTTATTTTTATTTAAAAGAAGCGGGAAATATGAAATGGACCCCCTTAATAAGTTGATAATTAGTATTTAAGTTGTTGAGGTTCAAAGTTTTGAATGCTTAGTAAAATCCAAATTAAGAAATAATGAGATTTGGCCTATTGGATTGGTCAAGGCTCACCTTGTATTTAGGGAATAGTCAATCGTTGATAGGTAGTATCAACCTAAGATGCATGGTTTTAATGTAATTTACCCAATGATTTGCTGGAAAAGATTTTGCACCTGACGATACCCTTCCAACCCTATAAAAGGGGATGTTATCCATGGTGTTTGTTGCATTATCCATGCCATATGAAGGGGAGGGCCCTCAAAAGAGATCCCTAGATTCAGGTGACTATTCAGAGAAATCTGACTGCGTGAATGTGGGTTATTCATGGAATGATAACAGAAAAGTTACCTCAATTCAAGGGGTTCCACCAAGAATTGGCCAGGGTCTTTTGGCCAATCTTATCTGAATAAAGAGCTGAAACACTCTTACTACAATATTGGACTTGTAATCTTCTGACACTGCTATGGCATGGGCTTCATAAGGAAAGCTGAGGTCAAAATAACCCTTGAAAGGGCGGAATTATATAAGTCTGTGTCTTGTAAACTGCTGTGGCTATCTTAATGATGGCCGCGCTCACATAGGGGGAGAGGCTCCCATACTTGACCTGAAGACAAAAACGGGTTGCTCTAAGGAAGCACCAGGGCTTCATAGTACTGCTGGGAGCGTGCAAGGTGCTGGGATAGGCCTCAAGCGGTAAATAGCAAGCATAAGTGTTTGGGAAGCTAGACGGGCTAGCGTGGGAGTTACAGCGTCAGCCAATAAATGCCAGGAGGCTGTGCACTGCCAACTCATGTGGGAGCAGCAGGAGTCAATCATGTCAACATAGGTTTTGAGTCACGTGGGCAATAAAGTTGGTTGACAGTAATTTTTTTAACCTTTTTGAGGTTAATTGAATAAGTGATTGTAGTGAAAGAGAGATATAAGTCAAAGTACTTAGAATTTATTAGCATCTTTGCCTCTAAATGATAATCTACTCTGACTGACAGTATAAGATTCTTCCTCTTGTCCAATTGTGTGCTCCATATTAAATTTATAAAATTTTACTTTCTTGTCTTTATAAATCTACTTTCATGTTGAAAGCAGTAGAGTAAAAAACTTGCAGTTTTATAAATGGATAAGCTCAATCAAAATAGTACTGTATTTGATAAATAAATGGCTGCTAGTGCATAATATATATCCCAGACAAGTTCTTGATAAGAAAGACTTCAGTATCACTTTAATAATTCTCAAAGCAAGTAATTTCTACCTCACTTAAGGTAATTGACACTTAAAATGGTGAACAAACTTTTCACCCATTTTAACTAAAAACTAGATACAACAAACTCTCCAAAATCCAAGGTTTTCTTAACTCATAGGTGTTTATTTTATTGCTAAAATTAAGTATAACTATACTATGAGAGTATTATAAGACATGTTTATTTATTAACCATGGCTATCATGATTGACCTTGGCACACATAGATTTCCAAGATAAATATTTGTTTTTATTCCAATTCAGTTACCTAAAAATTTGTTTCCACACTTAGTTAGCCCTAGCTTATTTCCATAAAAATAGCGTGCAAAACTTCCACTCTAATCAGCTATCAAATTATTTTTACAAAAAATGTTTAAATATAAGTAATTACTTATTTTGAGAACTAACTCACATTTTTAAGTACTAGGTGATCCTAACCCAGAGGGGGATTCACTATTTTTGTGAGCTAACTTACAAAATAACATGTTATCAGCAACAGAACCCACATAACATTAATCATAACTGACATCTGATCTTTCCTTTGCAAATTTTTGTTTGATATAAGTTTGTTGATTATTACATAATCTCAAAAACTAAAGCAACATTCTCCAAAAGCTTAGAAATGTTGGCTTAGATATGATTAACCCAGTTAATAGTAATACTTAAAGCTAAATAGATGTCAATATGGATAATGTGATTTTCTAAAAATTTAACGCTTGTCAAATTTAAGGAAATTTTATTGAATTGAAATGTTAGAATCCGTGAAAAGATTTACTGGTTCAGACATCACTGGCGCAATAATAGTCTGAGGCCCTTGGTTACTAAAATATGGTTTTTTGAGAAATATATATGACTGGATGATAAGCTTAAATAATAACCAGCGGATCATTGGTTAACCGTTGTGGTTAGGCCTATATGAGTATTATCAAGTATCTGAGTTGATGAGCAAAGTTGACCTCAGAGTATTGGAGGAAACCACTGAATGATATAGTGAGTAGGCAATCAGGAAATGTTGATGCATGACAAATAATTGGTAAATTTCCTTGAACTAAGAGATTGTGAATTTAATAATTGATGAACTCTGCCAGAACCAATAAGATATAGTGGAACAAATTACTAAGCTGAGAAAATGGTATCATCTGAAGTCACTGAGATAGCAAAATAAGAAGACTGAAGAGAGGTTTTTAGTAAGAAGAGAGTGATCAGACCAGGAAGGCTCAACTGAAAGTATTAGATTGAATAAAAAAGTGTCATTAAGCAACTGCTCCATATTTATTGAAAGTTTATTGCATTGTTTTGGGGATGATGATCTTTGTATTGTTGGTCTTATTGCTCAGTGGCTGTAACCCTGTGCAAAAACCCTTGGCGTATCTTTGCTATATTGCCAAAATTATATTAGTGGTGCTTACTACAGGGGCCCCATTGACCAACACATTAAAAATTATATTTATTCATTCACCAAGCAATGGCACAACTGACACAAGATGAAGTGCCTATTCCTCAGTTTATCAAGCTATCTCATTATATGGAACTAAATCTCATGCTGGATACACTACTACAGACACAAAAGTTGCCTTTACAGGAAAGTAAGGGCATACTGGACCAGCTTGACAAGGCCTTCCATCAGCTGCACCTGGTTAGTGGTTGAGTTGGCCTTCTTGTTGTTCGCTTGGATGACACTACTGAGTGGCTACACTGCGCTGAGTGCAAATTGGATTGTGCTGTTAGGAAGAAGTTTGCGTTGATAAGCTGACTCCATTTGACAGTGAGGGAATATTCATGGCTTAAAATAATTTGAGTTTGTGGCAGAAGGATCCTCAGACTGGTTGAAGATAAATTGTTTCTATCTGCTTTGGATGTTGGGAGTGCAGACCAAGTTATCTGCTATCTACCAAGTAGTTCCACACATACCAAGAAGTGAAGGATACTATGCTGAGATTGTTTGAATGTTCTAAAAAAATGGCACAGCAGAAGGCTGAGTTTTTAACCATCAGGTTCCACCATGATGAAACCCTCACTGCATTTTCTGATTGCTTTATGGTGGAAACCCACATGTTAATCAGGGCGGGGACTTTGACTGAGTCTGAGGTTTGCATTGCAAAGACCTCTGCGGTGAAGCCATATCACAAGTTGTATAGCGTCATGTCATCTTTTTTGAAAGATGATGTACCCCTTCTCAAAAGCATTCAATTTCTGCACCACCTATCCAAAACCTTTAATGCCCCTGATGTGGAACAAAATGCCCTTTCAGCTGTTACTGAATTTTTGGCAGGGAATATCCAACAACGGACTAAATACAATCTGTTGGTTAATAAGTGGATACTTAACCCTTTGGCAGCTCCTTTCTGGCTACGATATGGTCACTTGGCTTGTCCTCAGTCAAATTCCAATCCCTTGTTTAAGTTCCAATATAGGTTTTAGGGTCATCACAACTATGGGAGCTATTTAAAAATACCTGTTTTTCTTGTGGTCAAAAGAGGTCATTATGCACCTAATTGCCCTGGAAACCTGCATGCCTATGCAGTACCATTGGTTCTGACTTAACAGGGAAAAGTCTGAGCAGAGCAGAGATGGGACGCTTTACCACCACTGAGTCAAATTTGATTGCCCCTGCTAAAATCTACTGAGTCCCCTTGTGTTAGTCCAAAGCCCCAAACTGACAATTTACTATACCAACACACCTTCAGTGATATGGCTAACTTCCCCCTGAAGGGAGAGAAGAAGAATACAGAGCTGGATTCTTTTGAGATGTACAAACTTTGCATGCTTGGCAAATACTTAAGTGTAACGTTGGTTCTAAAGACAGTCCCCACAATGATGTGACCGCATTAGAAGGTCTGAATGCTGCAATGTGGAGGAGATTATTTAAGTGTATCCTCGTGTGGGCGCCAGTATTGTCACTTTTCTCAATAACAAGAAGCCCATGGATGTGCATGTGCTAAACTATAACAGTTCATCTTATTCCAAGTGTACTTACTATAATATCTTTGTATAAAATACCAAATTTGAGTGATTGTAGACACTGGCACTCCCATCAATATAATATTTACTTAAATAGTGACTAGGCTCCTGTTGAAGCTGATGTGGATCATTGGGTAGTATATGGGACTGCTGGAGTACAAAGCACTTTGTCAGAGGGAGCCTACAGCGCGTTGCCTTTGAGGTTCAGGTCAATTGGAGCTTCCACTCTGGCAGTGGGTTTGCCCAATAATAATTATGACATGATTATTGGGGCCACATTCATGCGGCAATTTGAGGAAGTGGTCAATATGGTGGAGGAACTTTTGAGATTTTGGGGCAGCGGATTCCCTTCTATTTACTTCCAGAGGAATCCCAAAAGAACCTATCCGCTCTAGTCAAATAAATCTTGCATATAGCAGCGGGGTGATTCCTGTTTTGATATCAGTGGATGAAGCAGAGGACCAGAGCGCTTTCTAACCAGACTTATGAGTGTAATGGTATTCATCAAAGGGCTGTGAACACCTTTAGTATAACTTCTGGCCATCAGGTTACAGTAGGAATGGAACTCAAAATAGACGCCCCAAAGGTCTATATGGTGAAATTATAGGTCCCTACCATATATTGCTGCTCAAACCCCATGTGGCTTCTGGGTTACTGTTACCAGGGCATGGCAAAGTGAAGGTTTTATTAGAAAATCTACAAAAGGAGTCTATGGTGGTTCATAGACCTCAAGTGTAGCTTTTCTGAATTTGGCCTCATTTGAGGAAGTTCATCATATACAAGACTTCAGTTCATGTAAGATCTAGGTCTATCTGAAAAATCTTTATCCAATGTAATGACTGTGGTTCCACGTGAGGCTCTGTCCAGGCTGTCAGATGACTAGATAGATAGGGCGATAATTTGTTTGAAAAATATGAGATTTTTTCATCCAATGACAATGATTTGAGATGTGCTCATGGGGTAATGGATTTGTTGGACATGAGAGACCATCCTCCCATTTGATCACAGCCTATTCGTTGATCCAAAATGGTCGAAGATGTTGTATATGTGGAAGTAGATAAATTGATTAAGAAGGGAATGTTAGAGCCATCAAAGAGCCCCTGGGCGTCCCCCATGTTGATTGTTAAGGAAAAAGATGGCACTATTTGAGTATTAAATGACTACTGGAAGTTTAATCATATCACAAAAAAAATTGTTCCACTTTCACAAATTGATGATGCTTTGGATTGGCTGGGTGGGGCTGTTGAAATTTATTCATTCTCAATATTAGGTGACTCCATTAGTGTGCCAGGAAAAACAGTATGAAAACTGCTGGCCCTTGCTTTTTCACAATCATTGGTGACCTTTTACTACAAATTTGCAGGGCAACCCACCAACCCAGCAGACCAACAACTTCCCCTTCTGAGGCATGACCACTTGTTCTAGCTCAGAGGTCCTCTCCTGGGACATGTCCAATGATTGTGGTTCAGAGGCCTCTATATTGAATCCCTTAGGTTTAATCCCCTTCAATCCTTCCAGTCCATCATTGTTGCTGCTAGTTGCCCAAGTTCCCACAAGGTTTCCATCTAGTTCAAGGTTGGAGTTGGTTGCACTGACCACTCCAGGTGTTTTAACCCAGCATCTAACAACTGGGGATCTTGAGTCCCACATCTACAAGCTAAGGTTCTGAGCTTAGAAGACTAGAAGATTGGAAGATAGAAGATAGAAAATAGAAGATATTTTTTAAGAGAAAGATCAAACTATTTATAGGCATTTCTTGTCTGTCCACATCATTGGCATTTATTGCCAGCATCATCAGCACTCACTGGTGGTTTTCCCTGCTTAGTATTCATCAGCACTCTTAATTAGATACACATCATCCTCAAATGGCCCTGATTATGTGATACTTGACTTATCATAATCTGAATTAAATATATTGACATCCTTGGTATAAGTCACCAGTGTCAAATTAGACCAAAATATTGTCAGGGATCCTGCTCAATACTCTCACAAAGTCAAAATGTGATTTGACTTTATTTAATTAATATTAAATGGTTCAGCATCCTTGACATAAGTTGACAAACCTCTGAGATTTGACTTTCTGCCGGAAATCCCACAATCATTTTCACATGGAGTTGGTGTGGGGATAAAATAATGCCAAGCTTAAACAATTAGTATTAATTAGTTCAACATCCTTGGCATTAGTTGCCGGTATCAAAATTGACTGAAAACTATCAGGATCATTTCCCAATATTTTTTGACATCAAATTTAAGCAGATTCGTCATCTTTATTGATAATAAAAATATCTCAACATTCTTGGCTTCAGTCACCGGTGTTGAGACCTGCCAATTTTCTATTGGGGATGATTCCTGAGACTTTCTTGATCTTGCAGATCAATACAGCTTAACCCAACCAAATGAGGAGATCAGATTGGGGTATTATAATTAAATAATGAATCAAAATTAGTAAACTAATTTGCAATCATCCTCAAATTTATATTAATTTCATTAATATGTGAGGAATATCACCTGGTTAAAAATCTGACAGGAGCCAAAATATTCTTTCAGCAATGGATTTGATATCAGGATACTGGCAAATCAAATTGTGAAACAGATTGGGTGAAGAACTAAAAGACTGAGAGAGACAAACAAAACACAGAGAATGGGGGCCGGGCATGGTGGCTCAAACACCTGTAGCTACTTTGAGGCAATAATTTTTTGAGGCAGGAGAATTGCTGAAGGAGGGAGCCCACCAGGAGAAGCAGAAAAAAGATCACAGAAGACGAGGTGACAAGCAACATACACCAATGAAGGAAGCAGACAAGAGAAGTGGGGGGGAGACTAGAGAGGAGTGAAATCCATGGAAGGAGAAACAAAACATACTGAAGGATGGGGAGTTTTATATTAGAATACACAGAACATGGTCTGCCACAGGAGTGGGCCAGAGAGATGGGGAAGGCAGAGAGGCAGAATAGAACTCAGAATACAAAGAAGCAGAGATAACTGAAAAAAAACAAGTTAGACTAGGGACAGACACCATCATACAAAGACCATGCAAGAGATTTTCTTTGGTGGGACAGACATAAAGATATTATTCAGCACAAAACAGAGGGAAGACCAAGCAACAGCAGCCAGCGTGGAAGAGAGCAGCAGGCACACCAAAACATAGAACAGACAAAGAAGCAGTTCACACCAAGACTGTGTGTGTGTGTGTGTGTGTGCGCGCGTGATTATAGACTTTAGACATTAAAAAGATAATTAAATAAACAAATAGACATTTATGCATCAGAATTAATAGAAGAAATGGCAGACGAGCTTACATGTCACAGTGTCTATTGATGTAGTTAGGCCCCTTTATGACTGGAGCTAACCAGTCTAAGTATACCTTAAGGCAATTGACCATTTGACCAGGTGGGTTGAAGCATGGGCAATACAAGATCTGTGGGAGGTTACTATGGCTAAGTTTGTAATGGGTGTATGATTCAGCATCATGGCTGCCCTCAGTTTATTCTTACTAATAATAAAATTAATTTACTTTCACATCCTACCCAATCTCAATGAAATGATGGCCATCTGTGGGGTTCTAAAAACCCCATATCACCCCAAATCTAATGGAATGGTTGAATGGGTCAATGGGATGCTGGTGAATATACTATGGAAGCTGGTAATGGATAGACCCCAATTGGAGACCCTCCTATCTACCACTGTGTTCCCCTACAATATTAGCTACCATTCAGCAACAGGGAAGAGCCTTTTTCAGTTACTATATGGATGGCACCCCGCTCTACCCATACTGCTATATGCCTGTGTGGAAGATACCGGCAGAATGGATCCTCACTGCTACTTGAACACCCTAATAAATATGTTGATTAAATATAAACTGAAGCATACTCATTCAGTACGGCCAAAAAAACTAAAAACCAGGTTGCTAATCAAGTATGAAATAGCGGGTTATCTCAGTTCAAGGACAGGGATATAGTTCTATTACACGATCAGCTAGGGTTTGGGTGGAAGCATAAACTAGGTAATATCTGGATTGTCCCTTTTGAGATAATTGAAAAACCAGTTGTTGATGCCTATACTATTAAGGTCCCTGTGAGTGGTCAGATTATTAACTGAGTGCATGCAAAGTTCCTTCAGGCAGATAAACAACATTGGAGTTTATTCAGAAAAGAAAAAAAATCATCATCATGTGAATAAGTAAGCTAGGTTTATTGATGTTATTGCTCAAATCTTCCGTTATGCTGTCTGCTTCTACTAGCTCTTTCTCAGCTTCTTGCGGTGAGTCTTGAATTTTGATTGGTGGTACCCACGTTTCTTTTTTTGTCACTTTAAAAGTGGTATGGATTCACTGGACCCTTCTCAGGTTAGTGATGGGGGCAGTGGCTGACTTGTTGTGGGTGAGGGAGTTAAATCCACTCCAGGGCTGTCGCACAGCTAACAGAGGGGAGGACAGGGTGGTGGAACTGGAGTAGGAGGATGGACTGGGGACCCAGGGTAACAGGTGAGGTGGTGATAGCTCAGCCAGCTTCTTGAGATCAATATGACCCAGATCTTGCCCACTAGGAGCAAAGCCCACAACCACATGTGCTGATGCTCTCATTAGATGTGCATGTAGCCAAGAAGAGGGGGCTGGAGTTGTAAGTGCTGGCGCACAAGAAATTGTGTTCTGGCTTGGGGGAAAAGGCTATGCCCAGCGCCAGGCAATCCATGAGGAAGTCTTCCATTCTGGGATAGGCAACTGGGAAAGGAGAAGCTGCTGTAAATGCTGTTCAATGGGCCCACTCAAGGCCTCCCAGTGCTACTCTATCCCTGTCCCTAATTCACCCGTGGTATGAAAGAAAATCATGTTGCCAAGAAGCACAAAAACAGGAAGGTATTGGGACAGGTCATTGGCGCTAAGGCTTGCAAATACTGCAGTGACCCCAGATTGCATGCAATTCAACTGGTTGTTTTGGAAGTGCACCCCTAAGGATCAAAAGTGGGTATGAGCATGGGGAAAGGGCCCCAACCAGCTGGCTATCACCCACCAAATGAAGCATAGTATCCATCAGAATGATAATACTGTGGGATGAGATTTGGTGGGAGGCAGGAGCACTAGACAGCTGAAGCCATCCGCCAGGAGCTGGGCCACCTCATTAAATGAAGGGCCTCAGCTCCTCACCACTCCCTAATAAAACTGGGTCACTAAGTCCCTAAAAGGGCGCGTAAGGCAGACAGATGGCCAATAAATTCAGGGAGGATCTCCTCCTGGTCCAGAAGGATCACAGCGTCCACTTCAATCTTCTTCATTTACTGGAGGAATAGGGAACTGGTGGAGTGGGATGCGACCTGGGTCAGTCATATCTGCATCAAGCAATAATTGGGAGAAAAAGTTATAGTTGTGAGCTTGTGGTTGTTGTCCCATGGTGGGCTGCATTGGGTTGATCAAAAAATGTCATTTTTATTATCATCCAGTAAAGGGGGGGGGTAATGTCAAGTAATCTATATGACTGGATGATAAGCCAAAATGATCACCAGCGGATCATTGGTTAACCATCGTGGTTAGGCCTATATGGGTATTATCAAGTATCCGAGTTGATGAGCGAAGTTGCCCTTGGAGTATAAGAGGAATTCCGCTGAATATATAGTGAGTAGATGGTTAGGAAATGTTGATGCATGTTGAATAATTGGTAAATCGCTTCAAATTGTGGTGATTGTGAATATAATAATTGATGAACTCTGCCAGAACCAATGAGATAAGTTGGAACAAATTACTAAGTTGAGAAAATGGTAACGTCTGAATTTTCTGAGATATAAGTGAGATAAGACAAAATGAAGAGAAGAGGTTGTTAGTAAGAAGAGAGTGGCAGACCAGGAAGGATCCACTAAAAGTATAGAATAAAAAGTGTCATTGGACAACTGCTCCATATTTATTGAATGCTTATTGCATTTTTTGGGACAACTATCTTCATATTGTCAGTCCTATTGCTCAGTGGGCGTAACGCTGTGCAAAACCCTTGGCGTATCTTTGCTATACCCACCAAAATTATAACAGGGTTGACTCTGTTTGAAGGTTGGCCTCTCTACAGAATGTGGCAAAGAAAACAACAAAATCAGCTATAAAATTTACGTTGATGCAATGTCTCTTTTAAAATTCTGGCATTGAGCTACTTGCAGGTTCTTGGCCGCAGAAATCTCAACATTATAATAGCTTGCAGGAGAGCTAAAAACTCAGCAGCTGTTCAAGAAGTTGATACCATAAAGTGGATCACAAGTAGGCTTTAAGTTTAAGATAAAGATGGGTGTGATAACCAATACTACAAATTACAATCCAGAGGGTTTTATATCCCATTTTCAAGAAACCCCATTTTTATTTACTGTGTAAAGAATATGGTAACGCAATACTTCTTATATAAAGGAAATCTTAGACCAATTTTGGAGCCCACAAAGTTGGTCAGGAATCAAGTGTTGATTCCCCAAGGCGATACTTGAAATGCCTATATGTGAATCAATGTGTTAACAATCTTTTAAATATGTATCCTTTGAGTTGTCAACATCTGAGTTCATCTGATTAGTAAGGTCAAGACTAATATTGTTTATTGCTTTGATTTTGATCAGATTATTATACAATGTGAAGCGTTTTTAATCCAAAGTAAAGTGTTCATGATTGAAAGGATCAGTTTTAGCTAAGTGAAAGATTAGCCTATTTAGATATTTTAAAATCTCTTCACTCCAGTATGGCTAAATTACTAAATGCTTGGTAAACATCATGTATGACAAATCCATGAGGATATGAAATATTATATTTCAAACCAGTCACTTGCCATAAAATATTTCCACTTTTCATTCGTTTAAAGGATTTCTTTATTCATGATTATGGGCAAAAATATTTTTATCCTTTGGAACCCCCTCCAAGTCTATAAAAGGGTGTTTTCTCTTAGACGATAGCACTAATTCAAGTTAGTGTGTGAGCAAGCTTAATTGTCAGTTCACCTATTCCATCAAGGGTTTGATGGGACCTTAACTCAATTCAAGCATTTGCCTGAGGGTTAGGAGCAAAAATATTACTTTGATTATTTCTATACCATTGAGAATTGACTCAGATTTCTTAATATCAAATAACCTAATTGACCCTTGAACATTCTTCTCAACTAGTCAAACATCCCTTTGTCCAACATTACCCCCTTCAAGAATGTTGGGGGGAGAATAGTTGGGTAAGAAGCGTCCATATAATATGTTGATAGTGATTCTAGAGGCAAGAGACTTAATAGAATATCCATCGCCATATTTATAAGTGATGACAAAAGTTCCTTTTTATATGGACCAAGCTTGGAACTTTTGGGGATGATGTGATTGTGATAGTATAAAACCCAAATTTAGTATCTGGAATGAGATTTGAGGTTGTCTAAGCTTATTAGCTGCTAAGCCCTCTTTTGTAATAATCTTTACTAAGTTGGTCATGGCTTTAAATTACAGTTAAATTATGTGTTGGGCTAACCCTTTAAAGCTTTGGCTTATCATCAGCCCTATCCAAAAAGATATCTTAAGCCAAAAGGGCGGGAACACCAGGCTCTTGACTATATAGGACGTGGTAAAGAGATTTTCTAAGCGTTTCTTGATAACTAAGACAATATTCAATAAGCGTGTAAGGCAAGAAATGCACCCAGTGCAGAGGTTCTGAAGAGGCCATCTTTCATAAAATAGAAACCAAGTTTTATTTGCTCTTTCTACAGTACCATTCATAGAAGAGTTATTTGAGGCCTAAAAGAGTGTTATGATCCCATGGAGGTATCCAGGATCTTGACCACAATGCAGGAGAATTTTTTTCATCATCTCAGAGAAGAACCTAAGAACCATAGAGAGTAAATATATAATGATGTAAAGATGTTGCAGTAGCCTTGGCAATTTGTGTAGTGAGAGCAACGGCTTTAACCCATTTTATAAAGTAATCAATGGCTACTAGTATATATTGGTTTACACTATCAATTTGGTGTAGGGGACCTACAACATTTAGGCTTGTAGTTTGGAATGATTGTGAGGGTAGTATGTTGATATTGATATTTGATTTTGAAACTAGATTGCCTTTTACAGGTTAGTCATACATCCAAAACTTTAATAGATACAACGATTTCCTCCCAAAAGTATCAATTTCTTATACACACAAGTTTTCTGCAATCCGCCATGCCCAAGGGTAGAGTTGGCCTCCCTGTTGGCATGTATTCGTTCTAAAGGTCAAATCCAGGGCAACCAATTTTCCCCTACATTTTTATATAACTTCCCGCTCTATACTTTGTTGTTGCAGGAGTGTTGCAATAGCATTTTCTTGATTGGTTCATCCTCATCGTCCCAAGCATCATGAGACATAAAGAGGGCACGCAATAGCTCTGCTTTATCTTTATCTAAGTGAAGGACAGGCAAGCAAGTCGACCCATTGAGATTTTAAATATTAAGTACCAGCTTGATGTTCAATTTTCATATTATAATGTTGGAGCTTCAAGGCCCAACAAGCTAAACGTCTGGTAGTATCCTTCATATCATGTAACAACGTCAAAGAGGCGTGGCCAGTAACCACGGTTAAGTTAGTTATATAAAAAGCATGGTATTGTTTTACTGCAAGTAGGATAGCAAGGCACCCTTTTCCTGTGACGCTATAGTTATGTTCAGTTAAAAAGATCATGCTGAATTATGAAACTGGATGATCCACACCGTTTTCATCCAAATGATCCAGAATGACTTCAAAAGCGTAGTCAGAGGCATAAGTAAGCAAAAATAATGGTTTAACATATCAGGGTGGTGTTGGATAGAGCGTTTTTTATGATAGTTTCTTTAACGTTTCAAACGCGACCTTTTGTTCAGCACCCAATAGAAAAGAAAGTTCTTAGTGATCAAACAAGAGGCTCATTGAGATGAGCGAACTTTGTGATAAATCGAAGTAATACCCCATCATTCTCATAAACACTTGGATATCTCATAGATTTTTAGGCGTAAGTCTTTTTGATATTGCTTCAAATTTATCTTATAGGGTTTGAATCCCTTCTTGTGAGATACCATGTCCATAAGAGACAGATTTCTTTTGGAAGTGTTCACTTTAAAGGTTTCAACTTGATGAAAGAATCACAAAGGCGTGAAAAACTTCACTTAGATGAGAAAGATGCTTGTTACTGTTTTAGAAAAAACTGTGATGTCATCAGGATAGACTAAGACACAATTTAGCTTTAGTCTTGTATATATGATTCATCACTTGTTGGGGTAATGCAAGTTCATACACAGCCCCTGAGGTATTTGCGTGGGTGAAATAAGTTGTAACTAAAAATAAGAGCACAACTTTTTTGATCTTGGGAGTAAAAGTCCATTTGTCAATATCCACTGACCAAGTCCATAGCGAAAAAAAATTTGGACCAGAGTTTTGTGAAAGAGCGTCATCAATGCGAGGGATAGGATAGCTGTCATTTTTTGTGAGTTTGTGTACTTTTTGGTAGACCATAACTACCTGATGACCTTCATTTTTCTTTTTTATAAGCAAGAGGGGAGACGCTCAATGGCTTTGGGAAGGCACTAGTAATTTAGTGTCTCTTACTTTCTTGAGCTTGTTCATCATTTGTTGCTCTTTGACTTTTATTTTGCAATAAGGTTTGGATTGAGCTATACTAGAATTAACAACATAAATTGCGTGGGTCCAATCCTTTATGTGAGCATAGTTCAGATAAAACTTAGAGTCTTTATCACTGTAAGCATCTAATAAGGAGTGGTTTCTAAGCTCATCCAGGGCTATTTTATCTTAATTGAACGTAAGGCAAAGTACTTAACAATTTGTCATTAGGTAGGCCCATATCTAACGTAGAGCTAATAAAGTGAATTATCTCAATATCCTTAATTGGGATCAGCAGACCTTTTCCTATCTATTAATGCTCTATTATAATGTACTTATAGCGAGGTTCCTTAATAAGATATTAATAGATTGATGATAGGCATGATTTAATATACCAGGCAATTTTTAAGGATATAAGACTACTTTCATCATTGCTTGATATGTGTAACAAGCAGCGTCATGGGATCTTAAAGGAGATTTGGTGTCAAACATATGTTATTCAATAAGCTTGAATCTATCTCTTCTAAGGCATAAAAAGGTTAAATCATTAAGACATCCACTGAGTCAGGCAGTTTATTTATATCTCGCTTGTTTGTTGTGTAATTCAATGATAATGCAGAAGAAGGGTACTCAACCAGGCAAGAATATCCCTTCTTTCTGGTATCATTATTATATAAAACTCTTGGAATTTCTAAATTGTGTGGGGAGAGAAAATCCTCTAAATGTTGATGATTGAGTCATATTTAATCATGAACTGAGTGCCAATAAGCATGTCATAATTGTTGTTGTCCAAGGCCAAAGCGGGTGCTGACAAAAAAGCTTCCCAATTTCAATGGGTAGGGAGGAGTATGCCCTGATAGCACAAGTACTGTTTGAACCCACATTTCCTTACTCTTGGGAGTATTCCATGTCAGGAGCCAGCTTAATTTTCTTGATGAGCTTTGAGTATATGTCATTGATTGGGGGAGTCAGTGTTGAGGATGGCCATAGCCTGTACCCTCTGAATGACAACCTTTATCTTGGTTATAGCTCCACCAAAGTTAGGAGGAGCCAGTACCTCCTTAAGAAAAAGGAGTTAAGTTTAAGAGCTTTTTTAATATATATTTCCTTGATGGATTGTAAGGTATGGAAATGCTGAATAGATTATATTAATAAAGCAATAAACTTGTCAGCATTTTTGGCATTATCAATCACATTAGGACACTCCAGAACTTGACTGAGATAAGTTTCATTAGGTACCACAGCATCGTTTTCTCCTTCAGCGTTCTACTAATGTGGAATATTGACTTCAGCTGGTGAACTTAGACATATTATCCAACATCTTCATAATACCCTTCATTTTTTCATCATAGTGGTTATCTATATAATTCAAATGAGAAATAGAAGAGTTGGAGGAGTCAGGCACATAGATTTTTAGCATAAGGGCTCCTGTCCCTATGCTGTAAAACCTTTTCCTTGCTCTCTAGTGTCTTCTCTCTTCTTATAGCCACAGATTCAACATGCCGACCTTGTTGCAGTAGGTGCACTTAGGGCGCTACGTTTGCTTTGGCTTCAGTTTTTGATCCTTAATTGTCAAGCTTTGGGGTTTTAATAAAACTCCTTGGGTAGTTTCATGTTTATGGAAATCAGGAACATCTAACAGAGCCTCCATGATTTCATGAAAATCCTGGAAAAATCGTTTTATTGAGGTGATGTGCATCGCCAAGGAAGAATGTGAAGCCAACCCAGTCATGATGACAGTGACGGAGTCATCAAAAATTAATATCTTAGATGTTAGCAGCGTCTAAGATGTAATGTAGAACTGATCAACAAAGGTAGCAACTGATCTACCCTTCTGCATGTTAATGATCATAAAAGCCTGTGTTTTTATCATGCTTAAGCTCTGCTTAGTACCAAACTAAACAATAAGCGCCTCTTTAGCCTCTTACGAGGTACTAATGGTATCCATATGAGAATTATTACCTTTTGGGCCATGAGACTTAGGTAGAAGATGATGTACTTGACCTGGTTATCAGTCGGCCATTTCATGGCTAATCCTTAGAATATAAAAATAAGAAATCCTACTCGCCAGGGGTAAGTTTGTCCTTATGATTAGGTTTGAAAGGGAAGAGATTACTCCCAATAAGGACATGGACAGAAGGAGCATTGTATCCCATTCTTCCAAGCAAATTTCTATTTGGTCAAAGGAATGAAAACTGACCAATTTGCTCTTGGATAGCAATAAGCCTGGTCCTATGACTTCAAAAGGCTTTTGAGAGGCGGATTCAAATAGAGTCATTCTATCCTCCATTAAAAGAATGTAAGTCACAAGTTCATTACACAGCTTCCAAGTTCCCTAACTTTATAATGAAGGTTTAATAAAGGAGAATCTAAGTTTTGTTGATCAGCCTCCACCACCCTGACATGCTTTTGAAGATTCAAAACATTTTCTTACACCCCTCATTGTCATGCAGGTGGGATCCTTATGATTGCAGATCAGCCTTTACCTTTCCTTAATAAAATCAACTTGAGACAACCAAGATTATACATCGTACAACAGATCACCCCTTCAATGGTCTTGAATCCCTGAACTTCCTTATGATATTCAATGAAATGTCAGGAAAAAGACTGGCATTATTGAGAGGTGACTTCAGCTTTAACTCTTTTTCCAATGAGTAACATCAGCTTTTAGAGTGGAAGACCCATGAGACACTTGAGAGTGGCGCCGTTCAAGATCTCTTAATGTGAGACATGTATTGGGTTAATTGTTGTTCTAAAGTAACTATTCTCTTTAGTCACCCTGATGAGAAGTAGACTATTAAGACAACAGCTTACTGTAAGTTTGTTCCTCATGTTTGTAAGTTCATTCACAAAGTCTCTAAGTAAAGAGAAAGACATAGTGGTAGACACATCAAAATCTTCTCAGAAGATCTTCATGACTCTTCCACATATTTCATGATGCTGGTATTGATCGTGCTAATTTATTCATGCAGCTGAATATAAATCTTCAGCTTTCTTCTAAGCCCAGATTTTTCCTTTCCTAAATGATTAGAGGCCATTTTGTAGAGATTGTCATAAGCTAGTCTTAATTTATATTGATAACAAGGTGGAGTTACAGCTCTTCATGGTGTACTCCCAGCAGGTGGACTATTGAAACATAGCGGGGTGGCAAATTTTTGGACATAGGTAGTCAAGTGATGCTTTGAATGTAAGTGTCCAGGATGGTTATGGTTTGTTGAAAAACTCAGGCGATCTTCTACTGAGGAACCTCTCTCACATGAAGTGATATCACCAGGATTTAGTATACCATGAGTCAGATATCTAACCACTTAAGTAGTAGATCAGGGAATTCATTGAGACTCTGGTATAATCACGCGGTCAAATTGGTCATCTTTAAAGGTAATGGTAAGAGGGCTATCCATCCGGTCATCCACTTCACCATCCTCATTCCTTATTCATACAGTTACATTAGCAACATTAACGTTTAACTTGATTGTAAAAATAGATTGTGGTGTACAGGGTCCCACTGTAGTGAGCACCACTTGTTTAAATCCTTGCAAGGAGCTGCTCACAGGTGTTTGGCCGCAGGATCTTAACAATATAACAGCTTTTAGGAGTACTACAATACTTTGCAGCTGTTCAAAAATTTGGGACTCTAAAGTAGACTACAAGTATGCTTTAAGCTTTCAAAAAAAGATGGTTAAGATGTAATACATACTTTATTTTTTAGGACTTGGGGTTTTTAAACCCATTTAAAGGTAAACTATATAGTCATTAACTGTTAAAAGACTATGGTCACGGATACTTTCATATAAAGGGAATTTAAGATTAGATTAAGGGCCACAAGAGTGGCCAGGCTTCAGGGCTTAGTCCCATGCGATAAATGAAGCCAATATGGGAAGCAATGCTTTAATGAGCTTTCAGATATACTACCTTTGACTTGTCAACATCTACATTCATCCAATTAATACAAGGTTGAGACTCATATTGTTTATTGGCTTGGTTTTTCTCCTGATTCCTATTTAATGTGACTCATTCTGAATCCAGTGTGACGCGTTCAGGATCATGAGGTCCAGTATTAGCAAAATGAAAGATCAGCTTATCAGGATCTATAAAATCTTTTCACTCTGGTATGGCTCAGTCCTAGGTGATTGTTCAACAGCATGTATTTAAAATACGTGCAAAAATGGCTTAATATATTTTAACCAGTCACTTGCCATAATACTTCCACATCAGTCGTTTAAAGGATTTCTTCATTCTTGATTGGCGGACAAGGCTATTATCACCCTTTGGAACCCCCTTTAAGTCTATAGTAGGGGTGTTTTATTTTAAGCCGGTAGCACTAAAGTCAAGTTGGTGCATGAGTGAACTTTTTCATCAGGTTTCCTATTCTGCCTGTGGTTAAATAGGACCTTAATTCAACATAAGCATTCCAGATGAGGGTTAGGAGTAAAAGTAAAACTTTAATCATAACTGTACCGCCTTAAATTTGACTTAGATTTCAAAATATTAAATAAGCTAATCAACCATGGACATTCTTCTCTACTAGTTGAACATCCAATAGTCAACAGTCTTTCAAGTAGCCTCCTATTCAAAAGGTTCTTCTCCAAACATCTTTAGTTTATCCAAAGAGCATAGTTGACAAGGGCACCAACCTCTACGTCCTGTAGATCACTTTCAACCCAACGTTTCAATGTGATATAATTTCACTTGCTATTGAAGGTAATGTTGCTTTCATGAATAATTATGAGAGGTCTCTCTGCATGTCATACACTATAGTTTGAAAATCATCCAATTCATTCTTGTTGCCAATCTCCATGCTCAAAGTTTATGAACTTGGCGATATAAAGAATAGTTTGACTAAAAGTTCTAAGATATAATGTTTGATTGATTTTATCTAATTCCTTAAATCCTTTAATAACACACCAATTTGAACTTGTTATTTTATAATTTGTGTAACGCAGGGAGGATGTGATTAGTGGTCTCAATGTTGCCTTATAATTACTTATGACCAGATTTACCATGTTGTGTATTTTAGGTGAATTCCTTGACTTTTTTCTGTCAAGCAATGTCCCATAAGAGTAACCCAATTATGCCCAACTTAATCTTGAAAGTGAGTCATGCTTATATACATTCATTGATGACACCTTGGTTGTCCTTGGTTTAGTATCTTATAACCAACACGTTCAGTTTCAATTGATATATTTTTGTTCAGGCGTTACAAAAACTGCACACTAAAAGTATGGTTATTTTCTATGCCTGGTCAGACGGCTTGAGAACTGGTTTTTGGTGCCTTGCAAATCCTTCAAACCTTTTGCATTTTTCCAATTTCGTTAGTTTTTTTAATCAGGCGTGATGGCAAAAAAGTTAATTAGTAATTTATACAATGGGTTTGATACCTAAAAATATCTCATTTTCTGGGCTAGATTACTAACTGTAGATCTTTATAGCTTACTGCACAGGTTCAATGTGTGCAATAAATAACTTGTTTTTATAATAGATAACATACATCACTAAGTGATACTAATATAAGTCTGGTATCCATCTGAGATTATATTAACAAATGTGTTTATTTATGCTTAAGTTTCTATTTAGTACAGGTAATGCAACTTTCCTTAAAACCAAGTGAAAGTTCTTGAAAACTATACAGTCTACAAGGGAAATACTAGGGAAGGATACCCCAGTGGTAGAATAGGGACCTCTACCGCTGCCTCCCCAAGTTTGATCCAGATAGATGAATTTTGGGTAGGGGAAAATTATGACTGTGTTGGCTTTGTGTAACAATGCCTCAAAACTGAGATAGCAAATTGCAAAGGCGGTCCATGGAGTTCCTGGCCTATCATAGACCTCACATGGAGGTTTACAGTCTTATCCTCCTTTCCCTTTTTTTCACTTCCCTTCATTGGTGCAGTATTGTCCCCAGATCAGCCCACCTCAAATTAAAATTAAAAATACAAGGGAAATACTATTCATTTAACTCTTAATCTAGAGTTGCCAAACTTCTGGATAAAAATGGAGCTTCTCAATTTGACTCTTGACACAAGAGACCTTGAGAAAGTCATTCAATTATATAAGAAAAAATATATATTTTAAACTCTTTTTTTGAAAAATGATTAAAATAATTGTATCACTATCTAAATAAATGTCCTATGAAATCATTTGGTTTTATTTAAAAAAATCAAGGGATTGGGGGTGGAAGGCGAGTCAGTAAGGGCGTATGGCTACCAATCTGAAGGTTGTGGGTTCAATTCCCACCCTTCACACATCGATTGGGGTGCCAGCCAAAGGAAGCTATTGGCAGTTAGTAGGTCTAATAACACGAAAACCTTACCCATGACATAACCAGAAAAATTTGAGTCCCAGTCCGGAGGTGGAAAAACCTTCTTCAACGGAGTTGACCCTGTTCAGGTTTCATGTCATTTCTTTCTTTTGGTAATGCCTGTCCCCTGGTCAGCTTGCCTTGGTTATATTAAAAAATCAAGGGTTTATAAAGGTGAATTTGCGCCCAACACTTCTGTTGGTGCCTTAATGGGAATGAGACCATCACAATGAATTTAACACTTCATGAATGCACCAATAATAAATAATGCATCTGCTCATTCATCCACTCAGTTTGTATCTGCTTCTGACTAAATTACTTTTCTGTCATGGTTTGGATTTATAGATAGCATGTCCCAACGCCCTCAACCAACCCCAGCAAATTATCCTTATTAAGCTAGCATTCTGCTTAGGTAATGGGGCCTATTACCCATTAGCAGCGCTGTGATGCTAGAATTTTGTCCCACAAGTTGCTAACAAAAGTGTTGTTAATGCCCACCACTACAATAAACCCCTCAATCAATTAGCAACATACTCCAATAGATTTATAAAAGATAATTATCAATTTTAAATCAATAATTAAGTCACATGTTAAAATAGGTGGGAATCATCATTTACAGAACATTAGTAACTAAGTGAGGTTAACTCCCATCATATTAGTAACATCCTATAAGTAGTTACAACCATCAATATTGATCATTAAGTGATAACTTTCTCATCCACTAAATCTTTCATATAAAAGATCAAACTCTCTGAGATAAAACGGATATTTTATTTT